>PVKZ01000738.1:450227-626926 GCA_004027375.1 Macroglossus sobrinus
GGCCTGGAAGGCTCTCCCGCCTTCACCTGCTTGGCGAACCTTGTATTCTTCAAGTATTAGCTTCCGGACCTGCCTTCTCCCCAAGTTCCCCTCTGTCCCACGACCTGGGATCATCATTTATTGAGCACTTCCTATGTGCCAGGCACCGTCCCCAGAGCTGGACTCCGAAGACATGCTGTTTTCCACCACCCACGAGTCCCTCAGTTCCCTTTGGTGAAACACCTTGTCGAATGTGGGGGAAGACCACAGGGAGGGAAGGGGATGATGGAAGGTGGGCACATGGCCCAGGCTCAACCAATCAGAGGGACCCAGCATCCCTCTGGTTAAAGTGATGAGCATGTCTAAGCCGGACCAATGGGAACCATTCGTGAGACTCTGGCTGGGGCTTATGGGAAAGAGGCGTTATCCTTTCACGGGGGCTACTGAGGGGTGGGATTAGGCCTGGAACTGCTGGAGGAAGGGTGGTCTGGGAGCTGGAGAGACGGCTGAGGCCCTGGCTACACTGTTTGAGCCTCTGGATTTAGCCACAACTGAAACTAGGCCACCCTGGCTGTGGCTGGCTGATGAATGGACTCCCAGTGATATCCACAGCCTAATTTCTGGAACTTTATAGGGCAAAAGGGACTTCGCAGATGGATAAGTTAGAGATCTCGAGGTGGGGGAGATTATTCCTGGATTCTCCAGGTGGGCCCTCAATATATTTAGTCACAAGGGTCCTCTAAGTAAGAGGCAGAGGGGTATTTGATGACAGAGAGGAGAAGGGGATTGGAGCCATGCGCTTTGAAGATGGAGGAAGAAACCGCAAGCCAAGAAATACAGGCGGAAGCCAAAACGGCGGAAAGCACATTTCCCCCCAGACCCTGCCGAAGAAGCCGGCCTCGCTGACACCTGCGGCCCAGTGACACTGAGTCTGGACTTCTGGCCTGCAGAACGGTAAGAGAATACGTTGGTGTTGTTTTAAGCTGCCGAGTGCGCGATAATTTGTTACAGCAGCCACAGGAAACTGATACCTGGACTTTTTGGTTTGAGCCAGTGGAGTTGGATTTCTGTCACTTGGGAACCAAGAGTTAAGAGTGATGCAGCACTCTGCACGGAAGCTACACACGCTACACACCAGTCCTGTCAGCTCCCACGCCACCAGAAGCTACGTTCGGATGATGCACATCGATACAAGCAATCTGACTGCCGGGGTTTGGATCCTGAATCCAACCACTTCCCAGCTGTGTGGCCTTGAGCGAGCGGCATAACCCCCCTGAGCCTCAGAGGTCAGACTGGTAGATGGAAATAATGATGAAACCTGCTTCACGGGGTTGACACGAGGAAAGGTGAAATGCTACTTTTAAAGCATTTCGTACAGGGCCTGGTACATAGCAGGTGCTACATAAATACTAGTTTTTACTATTGTGTTAACATTTATACCCACTCATATTTTGATTGCAAGGTAATTTCAGGGGGCAGATATCGCTTGCAAAGATTGCTAGGGGGAGGAGAAGAACATGGAACTCTGAGCTTGACATCTGAGAAAAAAAATTGGTTGGGACATCCCAGGACCCTTGATGAGAGGAAAGAAGCTGGGGAAAGAAAAGATGTTTTCAACATTTTAAGCAGATCTCTTTTTATGCAAGAAGTGGGCTGGATGTCATCTTTGAGAACAGGGGTTGTGCTGGGGGTGGTGATGAGACACCTCTTCCCTCATTCATTTTTTTAATGATATCTAGAGGTAAGGTTGTTGTTATAAAGATGTGGGGGTAGGCACCGGGGGGGGGGACAGTAGCATTGGAAGCTTCCTGGGTGGCTTTGTGGGGAGTGAGGCTGGAATGGCAGCTGGGGAGGGTGGCCAATGGTCTCTCTTTGGCCCCTGGATGGGCTTGGATTGGAAAGGGGTTTGCTAGAAGGTGAGGTTTGTTTCCAGGGTCCTTGGCACAATCTGCCCACAGCTCTGTGACAGTGACAAAGCCTGACTGAGCCCAGGAGCTGCTGTTGTCCCTCTGCACAGGACCTGGTGCATCTGTGGGTCTAGGACAATACCTGGCGATGGGCAGCAGTGTCACCTGATTGGCCTGACAGCAAAAGCAGCAGGGAAGTCCCATCAAGTAACTTCCCAGGTGTCAACCATAGGTAGATAGGTGCAGATGGCAAAGCACATGGCAGACATGAAATGGTGCCTCCAGGTGAGAAATTTTGCAGAGTGCTGGGGACAACTGGTGGGGGCGGGGCACAGAGTAACCACTCGAGCCAGCAGATACCTTGCTTACACCTACGTCTTTTCTGCTTCTTGTTCCATATTTCCTTTCTTTCCACATACCTGGGATTCTAAATGATGCTTGGCAGTCTCAGGTGTAACTAACTTATCCCCCGCTCCCCAAGAGGGAATATTCTTTCCTAAAGTAGCTGAGCTGGGTGGTGTGCCCCAACTGAAAGAAATCTATAGTCACACTAACATCGTAGCAATTAGCCACATGCAGTTATCTACACTTACATTTAAATTCATTAGAATGAAATACAATGAAACATTCAGTTCCTTAGTTTAAGTGCTCAACAGCTACCCGCAGCCAGTGGCTACTGTTTGGATGCTGCGTGTATTTCTATCATCGCAGAAAGTTCTATTGGACAACTGCTGCTCTAGAGGGACAAAGGAAATAGGCTGACACATGCTATGTTGGTAAGTTCAATTAGGGAAGAGATTGCAAGCTTCCTGGAGACATAGCTTATTTAGTCACGCTGTGCTTACAAAATTTTTTTTTAAAAAAACAAGAGCTAGTGTTTAAAAACCAGGCGATCTCCCCCCACCCCCACCCCAGATTTTCAGCTACTTTGAGAATGTCTACGCCCTGGCAATGTGTGGCTTGCATTCTTATATCCTGACAATCAACTGCCTTGACATCCATTTCCAGTTCCCTGTAGTATCTACGAGGCTTTTTTTTTTTTTTTTTTTTTTCACTTTACATCATCTGGCCACTTGGCTGGCCCCTGTGGGCATCCGAGTTTGAGAGCTCTGATCCACGGCCACCTTACAGGGATGGAAGGGTCCTAGGGACAGCACTCCCTATGCTAATGAAAACTATTTAAAAGCCAGCATGCCCTTTATGAAGCCAGGCACAGAGAAAACAAAATTAATAACAGATTTTCCCCTAATTCATTGCTTTGCCTGAAATTGGAAAAACACCTCCCTATATCCCCAGGTCCTTCTCTCCAGCTCGAAAGCTGCTCTGGGGGGTCGCACAGGCTCAGGCTCCTGGGCAGGGCTCCTTGTTCTCCCCCTGATGTCACTGGAAAGGTATGTGGGGAGGTTCTGCTTTTCTCATTTGCAAGGGGATTGTTGGGGGCGCTAAAGTGTGACAACAGTAGCGATCACATTTCGGACTTAATAAAATACCATGACGCTCTACGAGACACTACCTCATACCCCACCAGCTGACCCGGATTGAGTTACCCGCTGAGCCGGCAGCAAGGGGAGAGGGACATGCAGGGGACAGAAGGACGGTCCTGAGCTCTTGGGGAAGTGATCCTATATGCCTCCCAACTCTGTGGCACCATGGGGGAAGGCATCTAAGGTGCAGGATGCTGTCTTTTCACAGCCTAGGTGCTTCTGGCCTTCCTGGGGTAGAGTGTGACTCTCCTGGCGAAGTCCCCACGACCTCGACACACGTCAGGTGAGGTGGGGCTGAGGCTCGGTGCAATCCCGGCCTCGAGGAATTTACACTTTCTGACCCAGGGAGATGCCCATAAAAAGCCAAGTGCAAGAACATCCATCATTCCAAGGAGATACTGGAAAACACAGAAAGTTCTCTTGATTGGATCGTAGCTAAATGAAATAGGGTGCATCCATTCAGCACAAGCCTACCCAGTAGTTCAGAAGAACAAAGTAGATTCTTATGTGAGCACGTGGAATTATTTCCAAGACAGCCTGTGGCGTGGAACGAGCAGGCTGGAAAACGCAGCTGAGCTATGAAACAGTCCCTAGCGCAGAGGGCGTTGTAAGGATTAAACGCATCGTACAGGTAAAGCACTCTGAAAAGTGCCTCCCCACAGAAAACGCCACATACACGTTTGGCATGATGACTGCTATTATTACTATTTTGAATTCCATAGGCTCAAACTCTGCCTGGGATAGTGATGGTCAAACTGAACTGAGTTCGCCATCGAGAGAGGCTTCTGGAGGGTCACCTCGGCGGATGAGGCATTTTAGAAGCACAGCAGGAAAATGCATTCTTCGGCCCAAACTCCAGGCACATGGCAGGGATGTTGTGCATTCAAGCATCTCAGGGGACCGGGCAGAAGAGGACCGGGGTAGAGTTGTGCAGGTTCACATGTCCTAGAAGGAGCAGCTGGAGTTCAACCACCCCTCACCCCTCCCCGGTTCTTGTCCCAGCTCTGCCATTTTCCAGGTGTGTGATCTTGGGCAACTTGCTAAATACCTTTGAGTCTTCAGGTGTGTGTGTGCGTGTGTTTTAATAAACTTTTAATTTTAGAACAGCTTTAGATTTACAGGAAAATTGCAAATACAGTATAGAGAGTTTCCACATATCCACACCCAGTCACCCTCTCTGTTTACGTCTTATATTTGCATGGTGCATTTGTCATAACTAAAAAATATACCGCCATATTATTAACTAATGTCAACTCTTTATTCAGATTTCCTTAGTTTTTCCACTACTATCCTCTTTTCTCTTCTGGGATTCCATCCAGGGTACCACATACATCTTGTCTCGTTAGGTTCCTTTGGGCTGGGACAGCTTCTCAGACGTCCCCTGGTTCTGATGACAGTTTAAAGGCGTACTGGTCAGGCATTCTGTAGGATGTTTCTGATCTGGGATTTGTCCGATGTTTTGCTCATGGTTAGACTGGGTTATGGATTTGGGGGTGGGAAGAGCACAGGGGTGAAGTGCTGTTCTCATCTCATTATATCAAGGGTACACTATGAACATGACTCATCACTGTTGTTGACCTTGGTCACCTGGCTCAGGTAGTATTCGCTAGGTTTCTCCATCATCAAGTTACTCTCCCCCATCTTTCCATATTACGCCCTTTAGAAGGATGTCCGGGTGCAAAGCTCACAATCAAGGGTGGAATATTTAAAAAATGATTTGGAATTTTTCTATATGGGAGCTCTGTCTATTCACCCCACTCATTTATTTATTCAGTCATTTATCTGTGTCAGACTCATGGGCAATTATTTTATAATCTGGGTTAGAATCCAATATTATATAATTTGTTTTAGTACTCAAATTATTCCAGCTTTGGCCAGTGGGAACCCTCCCAGTTAGCTCTCGTGCCTCGTTGACATAGCCCGTGATCGTGGGGTTTTTGAGCATTTCCTGATAACTTGCTCCCTGTTTATCAGGGGTCCTCCCTGCCCAGCCTTGGAATCAGCCATCTCTTTGGAAGCCCTGCTTCCTTTTACTGGAAAACGGCATTAGAAACCCAGATCGGGGCACATGGTGTGCCTGTTGCTACAGAAGTGTCATTGCTTCTGGACTGTCTCTGCTGAGCAAAGCCTCCAGTATTTTTTTTAAATTATGAAACATGGGAGTGCATCCTCGTGTGTAGTGTGCCACGAGACATGTGGCAGGCCTACCACTTGGTACCAGTTACACTCCAGACCCGCCTGCCATCGGGGCAAAGCTAAGCCAAACTAACTCAGACGAAAGCTCAGACGGGGCCCAAGTGGAGTGCAGGTAAAGTCACAGGGCACCGGTCAAGGTATTGGAAGGACGGCAGGAGGGCCCACCTTTTATCAGCGATGACAGCGATTCATCCGTCTGTCATGCACTCAAGTCCCGTGGGTGACACTGATCTCATAAAATGCATGGGAGAGCATCCCACCTTTTACTTTGCTCTAGAGTTTCTGTGGGACAGAATTTATCTTTTCCTTCAATGTTCGGTGGGACTCGTGTTTAAAACTGACTGGACCAGGCGCCTTTTTTAGGGACTACATCCTTAGCTATCGTTTCAATTTCTCACGGTCACTGGTTTATTCTATTTATATTTAAATTTCCCCTTGGGTTAATTTTTGTAATTTAGATCCTCCTGAAAAGTGTCCACTTCATCTAGGTTTTCAGATTCACTGAGATAATACTGTCCATTATTAAAAAATAAATCTTCCCTGAATCCGCAGTAATGTCCACCCTTTCATTCTAGATATTGTTTATTGATCTCTTCTTTTTTCCTCCCCTTCCCCTTTCCTTCTCCGTTTCTTTCTCCTTCTCCTTCTCTCTCTCTTCTTGTTCGTGCTTGCCAAAGGCTTATCGACCTTGATGGTCTTGTCAACGACCAGGTCTTATTAGTCTTCCTGTTTTACTAATAAATGTAATTGAAGGCTGTGCATGTCTGTCTAGATCAACCTTTACCTGCATCCCACAGGTTTTGATACTGAGTATTCTCGTGGTTGCTTGTTTCTGAACAGTAAGCTTGGTGACAAGTATCTATCGAGGCCCATTCTCGTTCAGCTGGCAACAGCTGGGGTTTGCTCAGCCTGCCCTGCTGCAGTCTGATCTCATTACTTTTCCTTCTTGGCTGTCTGCAGACACAAACGCAGAAAGGAAATTGTTGACAAATTTGCTTTAGAAAAATGAGTCTCATCAGAGCCCAGATGGACTCCTTGGCCACTCCTTCTCCTCTGAGGCAAGGATATTTTTAAGTGAGATTGGTTAACGCTGCCTCTAGGCCAGCCAGAGAGGGGCCTGCTCCCGGGGAGAAAGAAACCTGGGTCATCTTTCTCGTGTTGTCTAAATGTTTAACTTATCTGGAGAGCACTAAAGAGGCCGCGGGCCACAGTGCATTAATGGCCAGTTGGGCAGGATGCCTTGGAGAGCAGCTCAGCGCTGACATGGTGAAATATTATTCTCCCTGATAGCTCCTGCAGAACTGTAAATCAGGCGTTTAGCAATCAGGCCCGCGTGTCAGGCACGCAGCCACGGCCCGACCAGATTCCGGCCACTTCCGAGTCCCTCCAGAAAGATCCTCCCCAAAGCTCTGGCAGCGTGCTGAAATGCTCCCCCTCCAGCCCACCTGCCTGCCCGGCCACGCACGAATCGGGCTAGAGACACCTTCTGCTGAAAACCTTCAGGCTGATTTTGTTTCTTACAAAGGACTCTTTCCTTCCACCTCCTCTGCTGACCCGTGTTCCTTCTCATGCATCTCAAAACTGCGTTGTCCACAAAGGATAAATAATGCCTCAGTCAGCGTGGCCTGGGAACAAACCTCTGCACTAGCTATGGGACCCTGGGAGAGTCACCTCTCTGGGCCTCAGTTTCCTCATCTGTAAAACAGAGACCAAAAAAAAAAAAATCTGCCTCGCAGGGAGGGCTGCTGTGCGATTTCAGTGAGAAAATCGTGTGTGATGCCTGGCACTGCGTAAGAGCTCGAACACGTCAGTGCCGGGTAAGTTAACCTCTCAGCACCTCAGGGAAGGGGACACACAACAGAATCCACCTGCCGTGGCTGCTGGAAGGGGTCGTGCACGGGCAAACCCTTTGGTGAGCACGCCGTCCATGTCCATGACTGCGTGATGCTTGTACTATTCCTCCCTGTGCCTTCCACTCAGCTCCAGATGCACACACGTCCTTTCCAGGAGTGCATTCAGGTCATCGCACACTGCTTCGTTTGCCTTCAGGGTGGGGAGCGAGGGTGCCGTCCCGCTTCAGGTGTTAATCATGTGACTTCCGTTGTGCACAGACCACGTGAAGGTGGAATGCTAACTAACGCACACTGTTTTTCATCTTTGTCTTCTAAGTTTACACCGGGAATTTCTCCCTGTCCTGCTGCCAGATTTTGCTTGTGCTCCTCCAGGCTTCCCAGCTCCTCCGACCCTCCCTCCCTCCCTCCCTCTTTTCCTCTGAACCTGCCGTCCGTCTGCAGTACCGTACAAGCCTAGATTTCTTGCTGGGAATATTCTTTCTCAAGCTCAGGGGCAATTACTCTTCCTGGGAGAGGCCTAGCGAGCTGGTAAGTGCAGGACTGTGGGGCAGGGCAGCTGGGATCTGGATACTGTCACTCCACTGTGTGACTTTGGGCTGTTCACTTAACCTCTCTGTGCCTCGGTTTCTTCACTTGTAAAATGGATGCTATGGACTGAATGTCCATATGCATATGTTAAAGCCCTAATCCCTAGGGTGTCTGTATTTGGAGGCGGGGCCTCTAAGGGAGCAATTAAGGTTAACTGAGGTCATAAGGGTGGGGCCCCATCTAACTGGATTAGTGTCCTTAGGAACAAGAAGACACAGCACGTGCTCTTCCCCCACCATCTCCTCTCTCTGCACGTGCACTGTGGACAGGCCATGTGGAGGCACCGTGAGAAAGTGGCCTTCTACGAGCCAGGGGAACAGTCCTCGTCAGAAACGAAATTTGCCAGCACCTCTGTCTGGGACTTCCAGCCTCCAGAACTGTAAGCACACTCATTTCTGTTATTTAGGCCATCCAGTCGGTGGCATTTGGTGACGGTAGCCCACGCACATTACCACACTAGGGATAGTAGTGGGGCTTAAACACGTGAATACACGTTAATGGCGCAGAGCGGTGCCCGATACCTGGTCAGCACTCGGTACGTCACACCTGTGACTGTTGTTATTATCATCACCGTAACTGAAAATGTAGTTCACGCCTTACAGATTTAGCATTCTCGTGTGGCACCATCTGAGAGAACTTTCTGTAAGGTGCGAATGTTCTGTGCCGTCCAATACGACAGCTGCCAGCTATGTGGGGCCATGTACATGAAAATCAGTTAAGATTAGATTAGACGCTGAGTGCCTCGACCGCACTAGTTGGGTGTCAAGTGCTCGGCCACCGCGTGGTGCCCGTGGCTGCCGCATTGGGGAGCGCAGGATGGAACACGGACGCGGTCGCAGGAAACTAACGGGCTGCACTGCGCTCAGGCGTCGGCTATCGAGTGATTCTGACGTGACCTTCGGTAAGAAATGCATTTTCTATGACACAGAGATTTAAATGACTGGAGCATAATTTATATTACTGAAACAATACACACCACTACTGTTTGTGATGCAGCCTATCATGTTCCATTTTATTTCTTACTCTTTAATCACTAAAGAAATTATGCTTGATCTTGACTCTCTAAGTGGGCCCTGGTTTGCTGTTTGAAAAATGCCAGCGTTCCCTGCAGGATGCGAAGCAGGGGTGGGGGAAAGACAGAATGATTATCAAGGCTCAGACTAGACATTTTAAATACCTTCCCTTCCCCAGTTCCCACAGTGGCCATGTGGCTTGCCAATCCCCTCCATTTCACAGAGGAGGATGTGGAGACGCAGCTAAAGCAAGCACCTTGTTCAAGGTCTTAGGGCCAAGAAGGAGCAGGGCTGGGGCTTGAACTTGGGTTCTTGCGACCCTGAATGACCCCGAACAGCACCCTAACTCTTTCCATAAGGCGAGGCCCGTCAGTGGAGGCGCAGCCCCCAGGGCAGAGGTGTCCTTCATGGATTTCACCAGGCAGGAGCTCCCCCGTCATTTACTTTTCATTTATCTTTAAATAGATTTTCCTTTGTTTAAAACCTTAGCTTCATTCTAAGCAGTATCAGCTATGCAACTGCTGATGTAATGTGCCAGTCATTTTCTACCTAAAACAATATGTAAGTGAGAACAAAAACATAAGTTAAACAAACAAAAACAACAAAAAAAACACCCCTTTTTGCAATATCTTAAATCAAGGCCAGCCACATGAAGCCTGGGTCGGGCTGTACCCTGGGTGACCCATGAATACTGTGCAGCTGACTGACAGCTCTCAAGGGCTCAGTGTGGTGTTTCTCACTGGCATCAGGGTGGGACAATTCCCCATCGCACAAGGCTGTCCAACGTACGGGGTTACTGGTGCCCCTGCCTGTCCAAAGCCTGCAGTTCTTCCTCCCATGCCCAACTGCACCCTCTGCCTGTGGGGACAGCGCTGTCCCTGCTGAGAGGCGCTGGTCTATATAAGCGCTGAATAGAGTGAGGTGGCAATTGGTCAGCGCAGGCCAGTCTGTGGGGGCCCCTGTTCTGGCAACAGGGCTTAGCAGGCTCCGAATGCAGGAAAGTGGGGAGTATGGTACGCTCAAGGGATTAAAAGAAGCCTCAACGCCTACTGGTTCTGGGGTAGGAAATGGGGATGTGAATGGTAGGAAAGGAATCTGGAGAAGTCGGTGGGGGCCAGTCCACCAACCTTTTATTTTGATTTATGTATTTGCTTGGTCATATAATTTTCTTTTCTTTTTTCTTTTCTTTCTTTTCTTTTTTTTTTTTTTTTAAGACAGAGAGCCCATTGAAGAGCTTTCAGCAGGGAGTGACACGTTCAGATTTTTCCTTCACCAAGTCCGCTGTGGCTACTGTCGTGAGAACAGCCTGGAGGGTGCTGGGCTGAGTCTGTAAGCAGACCCCCAGTGTCCCTTTCCGCCTTCTCCCATGTCAGAGTTTTCACTTGCACGGCACTGCCCAGAATAAGACTACATGCCCCAGCCTCCTCTGTAGGAAGGTGGGGCCATGTGACCAAGCTCTGCCCAATGGGATGTAAGCAGAAGTTATAAATGCAGCCTCTGGGTGATCCCCTTGAGTGTGCATGTAGTGGCAGTGTCAGACCATGTGGTCAAAGGCAGCATGTGTCTGCCTTCTCCTTGTCGGAGTCACTGATCTTGCCTCCTGGGCTCACTGTCCCTGCCACTTGCCTGCTGGGGCCAGTCTGCCTCCCTCTCACTCCTGCCCTTACCATACCAGACCCTGGATATCTTCCCTGGGGACAGCACCTCACCCACCTACACCTCCTGACCTAACACTGGCAGCCTGTACATCAAGGCAATGGAGAGGAAGGAGGTCCCTTCGAGGGGGGGTGCTTCATCTTGGCTGCAACTTCTGTGTTCCTTTAAAACATACCAAGAAGCGGGTGGAAGCTGGAGGGCAAGACGTACCCAAGACAGATCTTGTTAACATGCTGCCATTTCAGCCAAGAGAATGGGGGACGCTGCCACGCTTTTTAGGGCCACCAAATATCATGGATATGACGACCAATCAGGGGCATGATATCATGGTGGTTAACACCCTGCCATGTGAGAGTTAGCGGCCCCTGCTCTTCCCACTTTCGATCCTTTTCCATCTAGCCCTGCGTCCACTTGTAATGCCACTGAGGGTGCTTCCCACAGCTCCTGGGCAGCAGGTGCATGAGTGTCAATCAAGCCCGCATCCGTGCCCCACCGTCCAGCTGATATTTCAACGACGGTTCCTTGGCTCTGGATTTTACTGCAGAATAGGTAGCTCTTGCATGAAGGTGAGATGGCTGGGAGCAGGAGATGTGGTTGTCGATATTTGTGCTCCAACTCCAGACATCGGCTGTGATTCGGGGCCGGGCTGCTCACCACCATCACAGTCTTTGCCGTATCTCTGAACTGCAGTACTATTACTGAATTATTGTGAAATCACGAGTGGGCAAGCTAGCAATATTTTTCTAACTCAGAGTAAAATAAATATCTAATGATTTAAACAATGTGCCCCCTACTGGGTAACCCCTACCCCGCATAGCCCCGGTGGCACTGGTAGCCCTCTGGTGGAGAGGCCCATTTACTGGCAAGTGCAGAGTGCAGGCCCCGTACTCTTTAATCCGTCTCCCACTATCAGCAAACCCTGGAAGGCAGGGGCTTTTCAGATACCCACTTCACAGACGAAGAGACTGAGACTCAAGGAGATGAAGTGCCCTGCCCAAATCACACAGCCTGAAGGTGACAGAGCCAGGACTCAAAGGCAGGTCCAACTGATTGGAAATAGCTTGCCCTAAACTCAGCACACACATCCCGAATGGTGTGAACTGGGCGCCTACTCCGCTTCTGACTAGTGCTCACACCTCACAGACTCATCTCCATGAGCTTTCACCTGGGAGTGTGATCTGACTCAGCTTCCAGCTTCCACCCTTGCCCGCTCCGGTCTGTTGTCCACCAGCAGCCAGAGGGAGCCTCTGAACCGTAAGTGAGATCACATCGTTGTCCTGCTCAAACCCTCCCATGGCTTCTTGTCACTCTTAGATGATTAGCCAAAGTTAACAATGGCGCAAAGGGCCCATATGACCCACCCCAACCCCCACTGTCTGCCACAATCCTTCTCACTCCTACTCCACCCGTCCTGTTCATGGAACCCACCTCAGGGCCTTTGCACTGCTGTCCTCTCTTCCTGGCACACTCTTCGCCCAGATACCCACATGGCCCACTCCCTCGCCTCCTTCACCTCTCTGCTCAAATGTCAGAGAAGCCTCACCTGGTTACACCAAGCAAAATAGCAGCCCTGTGACCGTCCCCTCCCTGCCTCTGCTGGTCTCCCTTGCAGTACTTCATCTGACGTTATATACTCAGCTGTTTATGGTTTGTTTCCCTGACTGTAAGTTTGATGCCTTGAAGGCAGGGACCTTGCTGTGTTTCGTTTGCCATCGAACCCACAGCCCTTACAGTAGGATCTGGCAGACATGTACTCTCCACAATGGCTGCTGCATGCAGCAGAAGCTGACCCCCTATTGGCTGAAGGATGACAGGCTCGGAACAGAAAGGGATCTGACTTTGGTCCCTAAGGCTGGCTGACCATCCATGCAAGAGCCAGCCCCCCAGATGACCTCCCTGGGAGCCACAGAAGGCTGCCCTTTAGATTCTGACAGGGGCTCCTTGCACCAGCCAGCAGTATGTTTTCACTTATGTGAGTCTTAACTGCTCCATAGTGTAACGTGGCTTCCATCCAGCTGAGGTGCCCTGCGGGCTTCTGGCACCGGGGACATTTTTGAAAAAAAATTCAGAGCAAAAAACAAACAAACTGGCTTCCCTGAGTAGCTCCAGCTGGTAACTCAGATCCTTCTCCAGGGATGCAACTTCGACTTCAGGGCGAGCAAGGAGCGGCAGAGGGGGCAGGACTCTGAGGCATCACCTGAAACCCACACCCGACCTGCAAAGTACCTAACTCTGAGCCTCAGGTTCAACCAGGACCGACAAAGCGCATCCTGTGTGTTTGGCGTTGTTCCTTCAGGAGCTTCAGACTCATATATCTGTCTGTCAATCAGGTATCTTCAGTGGACTGTCCCAGCCATCTCAAACCCCAGGTGCCCACAACAGAAGGATGGGTTTGCCCCACTGCGTCCCCTCAACTCCCCCGTCTCGTCCACCTCACAGAATGGTCCCACTGCCCTGGTCAGACCACGCCCAGGAGTCCCCCTCGACTCCTCTTTGTCCTTCTGCCCCCATGGACCAGCAAGTCCTCGGGGCTTTACCTCTACCCCAAAGCCCACGTCGTTTTCCCACCTCGATGAAACCCAGTTTTCTTCTTTTGCTGGGAGAACTGCGATAATCTTCTACTGGTCTCCCTGTCTCTACCTTTCCTGTCTAATTGCCCATCGTCCACCCAGCTGCCAGAGCGGTCTTGTAAAAACATAACCCGGGTCATGTGGCACTTCCTGTTTAATGTCCTTTGGCCCCACGGCTGTCCACAGCGCTTACGTTAAACCCTGAGGTCTCTGAGCAGGCCTGGCCCGCGCGTCTCTCTGCAGCTCACCCATCCCAGCCGCCTTGTGCTTTGCTCACTCACGGCTGTCTGTCAGCCTCCTCTCTGATCCTGGATTACTCACTCGTGTTCTCACCTTAGGACCTTTGCACTTGCTGATCCCGCCTCCCTAAATCTCCTCCTGGCTGGCTCCTGTCACCGTGCAGGCCTTGGGTCAAGGTTCGCCACCCCGGGAGGCCCTTTCTGACACCGCAGGCCCCCTCCCCGAGAATGCGGACCACCCCTGCCCCCACCCCATTCCTCTCACCCATCACTCACATCTGTTCCACTACCACAAACTTTCTTGTTTAAGGATTTGTTTGGCTTGTTTACTGCCCGGGCCTGGGGGATTTAGGGTGAATCAGACAGATGCAGTCCCTGTTAGTTTCACAGAATGAAACTAACATTCTATGAAAGACACAGAGAAAAGTTAAATCTACCCAGGACTTTTCAAGTATAGGGGCCATTAATTTTCATTTTTTGCTAAAGCAAGTTGGGTGTTGCTATTTGCCATCGGCTGAGTCTTTATTACATTAGGTTCCATAAATACTTGCTGAATTCAACTGCCATGTTTATTTTGTTTTGTTTTACTCATAAATTCTCTCCCTCTCCCTCTCTCCTTCCCTCTCCCTTCTCCCTGTCTCTTCCTCTTCCTCTCCTCCACTCCCCTCCCCGACCCCAAGCCAGGGGTGGTCTGTAAAGGAAGCTTGCACACTGCTTTTCACTAAAGAGATGGACTTGGGCCTTGATGCTGGTGGCATTCTCCACTACTCCCAAGCTCTTGTTTCCCTTAAAAAGTTTCTACCTCGATCCTCTCTTTGAAACAGATATTGGACAGAGTGGTTTTTTCATAGAAGGAATGAAGCTCGAATGGCCTGCCTAGACTGGTCAGAACACAAGGCTGATGCTTTCAGCAAGATCCCTTCCCCCACCTCTTCGAACTCTCAGACTGCAGACCAGAAAGGAAAACCTATATCCTTTCCTGATGATGGTTTGGAATTCATAACCTTCATATTTCTATTTCATAGTTTAGTCCCAGAGATTTCCCAGATTTTTGGGAAAAAAAAATTCCTACTAGGATAACTAGAATTGTACAGTATATTCTAGGTTGCCTTTATTTTTCAATCTGTTAAACCAATACTTCAAATACAATTTACAAAGCCAGAAGATCCCCACATTACTTCTCTCATCAGCCACAGAAACACCTTCACCTGGAAGTAAGTTGCTTGCTCTTTCATTAGAGGTAAGCGATGCATTGTATTTCCCTCTTTGCTTTGGCTACCAGGAAGCTCAGAGATCAACTCTGAACTTAACTGCAGTAGTTAGCCTGAGCTGGGCTTTTTTGGTACTATGTCTTACCTTTATTCATTACATTGCTATCTATTCCTTTGCTTTTGCTTTAATAGTTCTATTTTAAATGTATTTCCCATTTGAAATTATTCTCAAATCTTTTTGGGCTGGGTGTAAACAAGTAAATTAAATTTATTTCTGAAGCTGCTCTCCCCCATTTCCTATCTCCCTTGGTGCTTGCTTAGGGGCATGGGAGCGGATACTTTAAATAAGCGTGGTCCCTCTGCTTGCTCTGTCTTTGTAAAACATGCTTTCAGGGGAATGTAAATTGTTTTTAAAAGCTTCTTTCCTGGCCCACTGCTAATTATTACTGACCCAGGAGGATCTGTACTAATTTGCCTTAATCGACTTATTAAATAGCAAATTTCGGGAGGAAGAAACTACGCAGCCTTTATTGGATTAGTAAAACGCCAGTGGACATCACCACCAGAGCAGAGAGGAAGGCCCATTAGCTGCCCAGGGAAGCCCAGATAATCTGGCTACGTGTGTTTTCAATAAACTGTCGCTGGCTACAGTTTTGTGCCTTCCTGGGGGTTGCTAGCAAGAGGAAAAAGAAAAGGCAGTGTCTGTCCCCCCAAGACCAGATGCAGGTGGTTCAATTCAGCGAATACGAAACGAAACAAGCAAATTCCAAACCTCCAGGTCGTTGAAGAACAGATGCGTGTCCGCGAGGTTGAAGATCATTTCTTCCATCATCAGGCCGATGCGCACGGACGTCGTGGTGTCCTGTCAGAAGAGGGGAAGGTCACATGCGAGTGAGCCACTGTCACGTCAGCCTCCACCGCCCTCCCGTCCCACCTCTGAACAGCAGCTGTGGCCTTTCCTCGTGGGCCCGGCTCGCACACGGCCTAAAACGTGTCTCTGCACGGGGTCAAGGTGAAAATGTGCAGCTCTGAGGTTCCGCTTCTAGTTTTGCATCCCCTATATTTATTTACCCTCTTCAGTATTTTGATCTCCCCCCCAAATGCCCCTGGAACGGCAACTGTGTTTAGTATTTTGCAAGCACCAGAGAGGGACGTAATAAAAAGAGCCTTTTGGAAATGTGTGTCTTCATGGGGGCCGGAAAGATTTCGGGGGAGGCAGTATAAACTATGTATAAACACTGGGAGAACTGGGATGCTGGTTCTCTTTACAACAATCTCTCTGGGGAGGCTGCTGACTCCTCCTGACATTTTATATGTCACTGATCTTTAACAACAGAGGATTAATTGTAAAAACAGATTCACCAACATAACCCGGTATGGTGCATCCATATCAGGGAAAAAGAGGCAGCTATTAAAAAAAAGTGAAGTCATGCTATAGCTACTGATACAAAACTATTATCAAGAAGTACAGTATTAAGTAACAAAAGCAGGCTGCATCGCAGTACAATGGAGGGAGCACAGGTGTGCGACAAAAGGGTCCATTCTCGCTCTCCTTTGCATACTCATGGTGTAGGACACTGCACTGCTCTTCATCCATATTTGGGGGCCCTTCCTGAAGAACTTCTCCCTGTAGGAGGATGATACATGCCAGGGATTGACAAACGATGGCCTATGGGCCAAATCTGGCCTGCTGCCTCTTTATACATGGCTCACGAGCTAAGGATGATTTTTATATTTTTGACACTGTCTTGTCTATGGCTGCTTTGTGCTTTGAGGGCAGAGGTGAGTAGTTGTGACAGAGGCTGTATGTCCTGCAAAACCTAAAATATTTACTATCTGGCCATTCCCAGTCTGCCAGCCCTGATGTAGATCCTTCCTGTTGGACTCAGGTGTGACCATGTGACTGGCTTTGGCCAAAGAGATATTATTTGGCCAAAGTAGAAGTTATGTTTCACTTCTGGTCAGAAGCTTTAAGAGTCAGTGCATGGATCAACATCTCTCTCTTCCCATTTCAGAAGACTGAGTGTTCTAGATAAAAGCTTCTCTGTCAGACCGGGTTCCAGAGTAAAGACGATGTGGGTTGGAGCTGGACATGTATCATAAATGAAAGATCAATGAGATTTAGGGGATGTTCGTTACTGCAACACAACCTCACCTATCCCAACTGATACATGTAGAAAATATGTAGCAAAAGAGGTCTTAACCCTGGCTATATACTGTAATGGTGTGAGGAACATTTAAAAATCCCAAGGCCCAGTTGGCACCCTGGACCAGTAAAATCTGAATTGCTGAGGGTGGAGTCCAGGTCTCAGAAACATTCAAAGCTCCCCGACAAGATTTCAATGTGCAGCCAGGGTTAAGAATCACTGGTCTAAAAACATATACAGCACTTGGTAACATTCCTGGTTAATATCTAGGAAGTTTTTCTTGGTGCCACTTCGTAAGGACTAACATTTAATTCACACAGAACTCTTTGGAGGTGAGCACTATTATTTTTCCATTTTTCAGATGAGAAAACTGAGGCCCATGAAGGTCACAGGTAACTCGCTCGAGGACACATAGCCAGTGTGCGCTGGGATTTGTACCCAGGACATCCGGTTCCAGAGCAGCGCTGCTTCTGAGGGGGCCTGGAGTGGCCGGGGCTGAGACAGAAGCAAGGGGGCCTTGAGCTGTCATTCTATACACCTCCTTCCTGTTCGAAGTTTTCTTTTTTACCGAAAGGCTGTATTACTTCTATTATACACATAAATAATTAATGACATCAACCCTTCCTGACCCTTGGAAAAAAGGGGAAAAATGTAGCCAGTGATCTCAGCTTCACACACACAACCGTGAAGAGTCAAGCCCAGGAACGCCAGGCGTTAGGTGAAATGCCTCATCGGGCCCTCACTGCTTAGCATGCCGGGTTCTGGCTGGAAGTTGCAGGGTAGAGCACTCAGTGAAAAATGAAGAGACAATGAGGAAAACAAACATTTCAGGGCCAAGGAGGGAATCACTGTGTGGCTAGGGAAGAGGTTCTGGGTGTTTCCATGCTTAACTCATACCCAGACCATTTCACCTCTGCATAACTGCACACTCCTCCTTGGAGAGGCTGTCTGTACCCTCATCACCGACCACCAGCCCTCGAACTACTGGACAAGAAGCAAGAAACGGTCGCCATCCAGACTCATCCGCTGAAGGGATTTACTTAGAAAAATATCAACTCCCAGGATGGCACATGAAACAGGAAGAGTAATTATTGTGTACAAAATGGCTTATCTGTGAAAAGTATTTGTAAGTTTAGAAGAAGGCAAATACTCTCTATTGATAAAGCTGAAACGATGATTTATGGATGTTAGGAGGATGGACAGAGAGAGTGTGCATGTGTGTGATGGGGCAAGGATAAGAAAAGCTGAATTCTTGACTTCTAGTTTAGGAAGCCAGAGATCATGCCCGAAACAATAAAAAATATCAAGAAATAATCTGGAGGTAAGTACCAAAATCAGCAGGAGTTGACGGTTGTTACTTCCGGGCAGAAAGGAAGGATGATGGTGGGGTCGCTGGGGACTTCCCCTTGGAGGGCCAGACAGGTTTTAAACTATATGCATATATTTCTTAGATTAAAAAAAAAACTAAATTAAAAGTAAAAGGAAATATTCTCAGCAATTCCACTTCTTATTACCTATCTTAGAAAAAAAACCCATACATGCGAGCAAGAGACATGTAAACAGATGTTCATTACAGAATTGTTATAAATAGCAAAACACTGTAAATGATTTAGCTGTTCGGCCAAAGGAGATTAGAGAATAGTCTATTCAACAATGGAAAACTAAATTCAATTGAAAAAAAAAAATGAACCCAATTTCCATGTACCAACACGGACACAACAACAAAAAATATTGAGCGAAAGTGACAATCTCCTGAAAGTTATATACTGCATGTTATTATTTCCTTTTGTTAGAAACACATCAAATGTTCCCATTTTCCACGGGCACTTATATACTTATAAATATCTGAAAGAACATACCCAGAGTCAGAACAGTAATTACTTCTGGCAGGCAGAGAGCCAGGGAACAGAAATGAGAGGTGATGATCAAAGTAAGCATTAGCATTACCTAGAATATTCTAAACACTTTTAAAAGGGAAGGGATTCAAATATTTCTGGTATAATTAAAAGTTAAAACGACATTTTGAAGACACACAAACGCTTCCGAGGATCCTTAGAATCCCTGTCTACTCCCTGAGCATTCTCATCGATTCTGGTTTTCCTAAAATCCGCCTGCATGTTGCTTATCGTATTGTTTTTAACTGCGTAGATGGGACCTCTTTTCACGGAACTTGATAAATACCGGAGACGGAAAAGTCTAGAGCAGCCCAAGAAAACACAGGAGTTAAGTAACACAGAGTGCGGCCCTGGGCCAGACCACTTGATCCAAGTAGAAAATATTTTTCCAAGGTTGCAAAGACTGAGAAATTGAGAAAAAAAAATTGATGGAGACTCGGCATTAATTAATGTGAAATGTATCTGGAGTAAGGGCAAGACAAAAGGCACCGGTTTCATCGTTAGCTGCCTGCTGATGTGTCCCTAACACGCTCCATAAACACATCACCCTGGTCTGAGCGCTTCAGTGCAGCTTGGAGGGGGAGGACCTTCTGTCTGACCCAGCCGATTGCCCAGTCAAATAAAACCTAAAATAAGGGATCCTTCACGCCGTGTTCCTCAGTGAATCAAAGGCCACTGACCCATGCAAGTCCACTCTGATCCCCCAACTGCCTGATGGTGCAGTGAGGATTCAATGAGATAGCGTGTCTGTAAATACTCAGACTGCTAGGAGGCAGACATTCTGCGAGCTAGTCATTGGCAAAATCCCCAATCCACTTTCTCTCACCCTTAACAAGGAACCTGTTATTTGTAAACCCGGCAGGAACACCCACAATCAGATGGTACTTTACTCTTTGGAGCAAAGAGAGGAAAAAAAAAATCGGTGGTTAATTTCCTAAACAAGCAACAGCAGAAACAGATTTTCTTTTAGGAAAGGATCAACTTAAACCAGAGTGGAGAACCGAGAAAGGGGAGTTTTTCCAAAACAGGCTTCAACTTGTAACTTGTGCACGGAAGGACTGTGCCGGGGGGCTACTGGGGTGGGGGTGCATGAATGTCACTGTCAGAGTTTGTGGGTGGCTCTCTCTCAGTGAAGGCATAAATCAGGCTAAGGCACTGCGGACTTTTCAACATGCTCTAATGTTCTGCAGATTTCTCGGGTCCGGTGTTGATGGTGGCGAGGGGGACTGTGCACACATTCATTCGGGGGGCTCCGAGCACGGGACACCCCCTGCCTGCCCCCGGGCAGATGCTGTGGACTTGGATGCCGCTCGGTAACCTAATTATTACGCATTCCTGGTGGAGTTCTCTTAATCAGAGGAGGATGGTGGGGACTTTCACCATATGGACCTAAGGTCTGCCTTGTGGATCCATAAGTTATCTTGTGAGGTACGGCTGTATTTCTCAGATGGAAGGGAAGAGGGTAAGACAGTGAAAAGGAAAGTCTTTCTAAAAACGAGATTAAGCTGATGTCAAACAAACATGAACAACAACATGTGGATTCGCAGAGGTTTCAAAATCTAAATGCCGAAGTTTGTCAGAGTTAATTAAGAGGACAGTTGTTTTCTATCAAGTGTCCCCACCATCCCCAACTTTAAAAGCTCCCCAATTTAAGCTGTATTCCTAGAGGGCTACTTTCCAGTCCTGGTAGATTAGGAGGCAACCATTTTATTTCAAAAGGAGTCCAAGATTTTTTCCCCCAAAAAAGTTGTTTTAATAGACCATAACTCAATTTGTCCATTAAAGAATTTCTCTTTAGGAGTTGTCCAAGTTTTCTGTTTTAAGCATGTAGTGCTTTTATAACAGGTGGTTCTGAAGGGTGTTTGATTCAAAGAAGTGAGATCTGCACCCTACTCAGCATCACATCCCTCTGGACAAAAGGAAGGCATGTCCCAGATTCATCTTGAAATCGGCTTCTATAACTGTGGTTTTCTGGGTTCTTTCATAGCTGGTTGAATTCATAATAACAATGATCAATCTCTATTGAGTGCTTTGGAGTAGGGGTTCAAAGGGTGGGCTCTGAGCCAGACTGCTTATACTCCAGGCTAGTTCCACCTCTCACCAGCAAGATGACCTGTTCACCGCTGTGTGCCTTAATTTCTCATCTGTGAAATGGGGTTACTTACCTCATATGGCACATTACAAAAATTAAATGAGTTTTTCAAAGTTCAGGTGATAATCCTTTTAGTCAAGCTTTGCTTTAAGGACCAGATTAAAAAAGAAAAAGAATGGAAGAAATACAAGAGAATCCAGGGGTCAGTAAACTGTGGCCCATGGCGTATTTATAAATAAAGTTTTGCTGGAAAACAGCCACGCCCATTTGTTCGTGTAAAGTTTAAGTTGCTTTTGTGCTATGATGGTGGAGTTAACAGTATGGAGCCTAGCTTAAAGCCTAAAATATTTACTATCCCTTTATAAAAAAAGTTGTCCAATCCCTAGAATAGACAACAAAATATCAAGAGTATGTTATATACAGTAATGCTAAACTTCTGTTTCAGTTGGAGTGTGTGTGTGTGTGTGCGCGCGCGCGCATGTGTGTGAAAGAGGGGGAATCATAATGTAAAGTGTATCTCTGGTGACTGTATTTAAAAATTTAAAAACAGTGAGTTACTGACAGTTAAGAGCTTACAATGATGCCTAGAACATAGCAAATGCTGAATACGTGCTAGTTTAATAACAGCTACTATTCGTATTGCTATGACTATCGCTGTTACTTCGCAGTCACTCAGCTTGTAAAAGGCAGTGTCGGGACTGGACTCAGGTCTGACCTGACTCTGGATTTCATAATCCCCTGGTTATGCCATGATGCTGTTATGGCTGCTTTGAGGGGGTATCTGCCTTCCACTGAACAACTGCACGACTGGAAAGAAGGGGTCCCCTCTGGCCTATCCACACACACCAGACCTCTGCGGTTTCTGGTGGTCTCCACTTGAGCTGAGCCATTTAGTTAATTTTTTGGGGTCCCTGCTGTGAAGATCTAAAGGATGTCTGTGCAGGAAAGGGTTAACTCAGCAGGCTTGGGTTGCCCAAACCCTTCGCATTCCTAAGAAAGGTCTGTCTTCAGGACTGGCCCTTAGCTGGCTGAACTCTGAGACCCTGGGCCACACAGTCTCAGCTGATGAGACAGTTTGTGCTAACCATGTGGATTATAGGGAACACCCGTAAATCTGGCGGCGGGGTGGGCTGGCATCTGAGGAGCTGAGGTCAGTTCTGAAGATACTGCATGACTATGCCAGTGACCCCAACAAGACCCTGGACATCAAAGCTCAGGTGAGCGTCCCTGGTGGGCAATACTTCTCCCGTGTTGTCACACGCCAGTGCTGGGAGAAGTGGGTGCTCCACTGGGAGAGGACACCCGAAAGGTTGTACATGGTTTCCTCCAGATTTTGTTCCACATGCCTTTTCCCTTCACTGACCTTAATCCATATCCTTTCACTGGGATAAACTGTAACCATGAGTCTAACAGCTTTTCTGAGTCCCGTGGGTCCTTCTGGCTACTCATTGAGCCTGGGGGTGGTCTTAGGAGCCCCCACCATAGTGTCTTTATTAGACACTTTGAAAAAGAGGCAGCATGATATCGTGGAGATATGTAATCTCCCTGGGAATAAATTTTCATGTCCTTAAATTAGCAGTTAATAATTTTTAGTAAAGAGAACACCCATTTATTGATTGGCTTTCCAGGGTGTCCTACAGCACAAGCCTGGCCAGAATCCCAGTGACTAGTTCGGGGGTGATCATGTGGCCAATGGAAGCCAGTGAAAATTAGCTCTAGGACTTTAGCTACAGCTGTTGGAAAAAGAGACGCCTTCTTACCCTCGGGGTGGCTGAGCTGGTAGGACCTAAGCTTGAGGATGCTGGCAGCTATCCCTGTCACAAACTCAGGCAGAGCCTCCCTGACAAGACACACGTGCTCATATGAAATTATTTGAAGATCGGATCCTAAAGTCTACTTCTGGATATTTTGGTCACACGAACAAATGCATTTTCCTTTTGGTCTTAGATTCATGTATGTTGTTTCTGTTGCTTATACTTGAAAGATCCTCGACTCTGCTTGCCACCTCCCCAGGTTCATACAAAAACAGCTGTTTCCGACATCGGCAATGGCTAGTGGGCAAGCTCAAGTGTGTCTACACATCCCAGCAACAACCAGGCTTGGCCGGACAGTGCTTCAGAAAGACTGATGTCTTCACTTCTGATAGCACCTCTGATCCCTAAGGTGATGCCAGCTAAGCGCATGGAAGGGTCCGAGTTATCCCTTGGTCTTAGAGTAACACTCTATCCTGCCTGTAAACATTACCTAACGGAACAAGTGGCTGCCCCCAAATGACCCCTCACAAACTGCCTCCACCATTCATGAGGGGTGCATGAAAGTGGCCATAGGCAAGAAGCTCTATGAAGCAAAGTGGTTGAGAGCATCACCCTCCCCGAGCCTCAGTTTCCTCACCTAAACATCAGCGAGTCCTTTCTAGGGCTCCCACAGGATAATGCACGTGATATGACTTGTTCCTGGTGCGTAGGTATTATTAGCAAAAAGGCAGCAGGGTCTAGAATTTTCCATCAGAAAATTTTCCCCACTTAGACATTCCCATGCATAGTTTAACCTGGTATTTTCCAAACCACAGCCATTTTTATAACACCTTTGTGAGTTTTGCCCCACTGCAGAGAAGCTGTGTGAACTCAATATTTTCCTTTAATTCAGGTTCCCCTTTTCCCCCTAATGTAAATGTATTTTATAAAGAAACATGTTATCATGACCAGAAATGGCAAACCTGTTCCACTTACCATAACTGGAAGGTAACCATGGAGATAAGCACGTGCACCAGTTTCTTATGGCTGCTGGAACAAGTTACTGCCGACTTAGGGGCTTAAAACAACCCTAGTTTATTCTCTCATAGTTCTAGAGCGCAGAAGTCTAAACTGAGGGGTCAGCGCTCCTTCTGGAGGCCTCAGAGAATCCGTTTCCTCGCCCTTTTCAATTTCCACAGAGGCACGTGCATCCCTGGGCATGTGGTGTCTCCCCTCTGACCTCTGACCTCTGCCTTCCGTCCTCGCATTTCCCACTACTCAGTCTAGCTGCCTGACCCCCTCTTACGGCACACCTGTGATTATTCTGGGATCACATCCCACATCTCAGAGTCTCTTCTGCCAGAGATGGTAACTTTCACAGGTTCTGGGGATCAGGAGGTAGCTTTCTTGGGGGGTGGGGTGGGATATGGGCCTACCTCCCTCAGCACGCTGCCACATCACAGAATGATGCTCCTTGGGGCCCGTCATCTCGGGTACTATGTAGGAGTAGTAGGTAGTAGTTCTCAGCAGATTTGGCGCCTCTACCTAGAGGGTAGTTTGGAAATTTTGGGGGGCATATTTGGTTGTTGTAATCATTGAGGGTTAATGGCATTTGGCAGGTGTGATGTGGTGATTTATAAGAAATATATATTTGGGTCTTCTGGGACAGAGCTCCTAAAACCCTTACAATTTCCTAAGTGATAAGTGCAGATAAAGGTGAAAAGCATTGTTTGTTACTCAAAACAAGCCCCTTTCAACCAGAGAGGAGATAGTGTTAATCAGGTGACTTTGGAAAGCCCCTAAGGATGGGGGCTGAAACTCTTAGCCCCACCCTTTGACCTCTGGGGAGGGGAGTAGCTGGAGATAACTTCTAAATCGACTTCCAAATCTGGCTGTTTATCTGTATCCTTCATAACATCCTTTATAATAAACTGGTACAGGTAAATAGATGTTTTTCTGAGTTACGTGAGCTGTTCTAGCAAATCCCAGCTGTTCTAATCGAACACAAGGAGGGGGTGGTGGAAATCTCCAATTGATAGCCAGTTGGTCAGATGTACAGGTGACACCCTGGGCTTACGAGTGGCACTTGAAGTGGGCGCAGTTCTGTGGGACTGGGCCCTTAACCTGTGGGATCTGAGGCTGTGTCCAGGACAAAGTCAGAACTGAGCTGACTGCTTGGTAGAGAGGGTGCCAGGGATGTCCACATCTCACACGCACTCAAGGACAGTCATACGTAGTGAAACATTGTCTCACACCCCTTGTTACTTTCACATGTCCCGCTGGACGCTCAAATTATGAAGAACCTCTTTATGGTTATCTGAGTCTAGAATATAGCTCATTATATACATCAATACAAAGTATTTTTGCATAGTTTGTTACATACTAAATATACTTGTTTGTATTTCACGGTCCACTCCTGCCTCTGTTCTTTCATTTTCTTTTATTTCTAAAAAAATGGCTCCAATTTTCATATTTTCCTGAAAGGCAGCCTTTTCAATGAGAAGTAGGTACAAGTGTTAGATTCCTTTATTATGCCTCCTATCGTGGGAACTCACATATCAAAATACATATTTAAAAAATGTTCTTTTATTCATTTCCTTTATATTACAGTTAGGATATAATATCTATTTTTTAAAAGTAGTGAGTGGGTTGGCTATATTATTTAGATTTTCAGTTCAGGGGACTAAAAGGGACATTTTACGATACATATTTTTACAAAGTTGAAATGGGCTTTAGGAAAACCTGGCAGCTGAAGCAGTGGCTGAAACCCCAATTCCAACTGCCACCCCTCCGTCTTGTGGACGAAGAAGGGGTTCTACGCAAATTGTCCTCACAGGGCTATCTGATCATAAATCCCTAACTGGGCAGGTGGCGGGGGTCGTCACGCCCCAGGCCCATAATTTCTTTAGTGCAAGGTTTCTCTGTGCTGTCAGCCAGCCCCGTCCGCTGCTCCTATGCATCCCAGGTCCCCTTCCAGACCTTGGGAAGGCACATCTTATTACCCCTCCTTCAATCCAGTCCCTGCCGGGCTTTCTCCCACCTTCGTGTAGTCTTCCTTATGTTCCCTCCTTAATTCCAAATGCATAAAGAAAGTGCACACTGCCACTCTCTGAAGCACTTTTCTCAGTTTGTTGAGATCTTGCTTCTAGGTGTACTCTCTGTTTGGCTCAAATAAATTTTTATAAAAATCCTCTACGAGTTTGGATAGTGTTACGTCAACAGTCTCCATCTGGTCTGTTTTGAGGCTGTTTCTTCTCTGGCTGGGTGGGGTGGGGGCGCTTAGAGCACGTGACTGCAGTTAAAATGCACTGTGCCCACCCTGACACTTTGTCCTGATATCTCAATTTTCTGACTTGTTCAAAAGCAAGGGGTTAAGAGAGATTTTCTCAAAATAATAATATTTTCAGAGCTCTCCTGGCTTTTGAATGCCTGCTGTGTGCTGGCCCCTGTGCTCTGCCTTTTACCTTTACTGTGTCATTTAGAGAGGAAGAGAGGGAGGAAGAGAACAAGCACATCTGTCTGCAGGGCTGAGTGTAAAGAGAGCTGGCTTCTCCTCTCCCTCGAGTCTGTTGTCTGCATGGCAGCTAGAGTGCTCTTTTTAAAACAGAAATCAGAGGTGTCCCTCACTTAAAAACCACTAGCTTCCCGTGGCCTCTGGTTAACCCAGCATCCTTCAGTGGCCATCACTCGCTTCTCCACTCCAGCCCAGATCTCTGCTCCTTCGACATGTCGAACTTGCTCCTGCCCCAGGGCCTTTGCACTTGCTATTCCCGCTGTCTGGTCTTCTTTTTCCCCAGGTGCTTGCAAGGCTGGCTCCTTTGTGACAGTCAGTTCCCACTTGCAATATCAGAAAGGCCTTATCTGACTATTCCATATAAAGAAACCCAGATGCCACATCTCATTACCTTGTCACAGTTTTTGACAGCACTTATCATTATCTGAAATGATCTTATTTGCTTATGAGTTTTGGTGCTTCTCTCTCAACCAGAAGGCAAGCTCTGTGAGAGCTATCGCTATGTCTCCTGTACCTGGAACATAGCCCAGCACACAGCAGATGCTCAGTTAAGTATTTTTAAAATAAATATATGAATGTGTGTGAACTTTATGTACATTACCACATTTCTGTCTCAAAGTATCTTTTCCCTATTTCACAAATAAATCAAGACTCAAAGAGATGAAGTGGCCTGTCCAGGCTCACACTGCTAATAAGTGGCAGATCTGGGATTCAAACCCAGGACAACTAACTGGCCAAAGAAACCAAAATCTTAATCATTTTACTCACTGACTACGTCTTCGAGGAACTAATAACGTCAAATAAATTGCTTTGGTAGGCAGCTGAAGGCAGGTTACAATCAGAATTATATTTAGTAAATGATTTAAAACTGTCGATGTCTACTTTTAATGAAATAAATGATCCATTTAATGAAATTACTCTTCCAGAGCGGGAAGAAATGACAAGCAGCTGCCGTGTGAAAATCAGCCTTGATTCTCAGGGCTCGGCTGGCTTTCCTTTCTAATAACTGCAGGACTCAGAGGGGATATGGGAGGGCCCGAGTGGGGTGGGGGGCAGGAAAGGATCTCCCCTTTCTGCCTCCGAGCACTTGTGCTTTTCATTTCCTGGACTTGACGTGGAAAAGCAAAGTTCCCCAGTAAATCCCTCACTTCTCACTGCCTCCCTCCCCGCCCCCAAGGCCAGGACTGGCTCTCGGGGAACCAGAAACCGTGGTGGGGATTGGAAATCAGATCACTTTAGTTGGCTCTGGAAGGCTCTGAATCCCTTCCTTGGCCCCGGCCTTTCCCAATACTTATTAGTGGCCCATAACTTTTTAGGACCTCACTGTAGCAGTCAGAAAGAGGTGTGTTGTGGGAAGACCCATTTTGGTAGATACCATTAATGGGTATTAAATGCAGTGTTTTCAAAGGAACTTTCAGAAAGAAACCAACCAACAGACCAAAACAACTCTGTGTGAATACTGTCTTTTTCTCACAGCGAACTAAGGTTGGCTATTTCCGGGTGCCACCTGTTTCATCCTCATCAGGGATGTCTCAAGGGGAATGCCGTGGTCAGTCCTTCCAGATGAGGGTGGGGAAGCCTGCAGTCTTTACCCCAAGATGCCTGAACTCTGATGTCCTAGGTTAAGCCCAGTCCCAGGTGTAAGCCCTCTCAGACGGTCTGCTTGTCTTTCCCGCTCTGAATGCATCTCTGAGTGCTCCCAGGGGAGGGGAAAACCTTGGTGGCTCCAAAGAGGCATCCAGAGATTTCTGAACACTCCCCCAGCATGAAACTTGGTGGGTGCCGGAGTAGTTAACCCTGCTTCATGCTCCTCATGAGATTTTTCTGAAGGTGGATGTATGGGAAATGGTCTTCCAACAGCCACACACGAGCAAGTTCATCAATAGCTAATGTTTGGGTGAGAACTCTTAGCTCTTTAGATGTGTTTCTGAAAAACTTCTGGTGGCCTGGTTAATGGTCACAATCACTGAGAATGTTATTTAATTATTTTTAAAGAGAAGATCTGGCCTAGTTCTTAAGGGGATCTGATAGGTGGGTATACATTAACATTGTTTTTTTTTTGTGTTCACATAATGTCTCTGGAATGACCAATTTGAGCATTCTGTAAATCGAGGTTTTTCAACCTCAGCTCTGTTGACGTTTTGAGCCAGATTACTCTGTGTTGCGGGGGCCGTCCTGTCGATTTCAGGGTGTTTGGCAGCATCCCTGGCCTCTGCCCACTAGATGCCAGTAGCATCCTTCGCCCCGTTGTGACCACCAAAAAGGTCTTCAGACACTGCCACATGTACCTGGGCGGCAGAATTACCCTTGGTCGAGAACCACCGCTCTGATGACTTTTAAGTAATAAAAAGGCTTACTCCTTAGCAGGAGTCAGTCAACTTTGTACTTGTAAAGCGGGCAACCTTACTATGAAACTAGCTTTCTAAGTGTACCACCTGCAGGCAAGGTCGGGGGGATTACTGCAGGGTTGGAGCTGAGCTTGGCGCTCTTCCATCCCAGCCCTTGCCTCTTCGTCTCGGTAACCAGACTGCCGTGAGCGTCTCGGCGGGGACCCTGTCTGGGCTTGCAAACTTGTGCTGCTAAGGGCTGACCTGCCCACTCTGGAGACAGTTTGCAAATACAGGCAGCCTGCCACCTGCATCTGCCTCGTTTTTCTTCTGTGTTGATTACCTTGGCACCCCAGACTTAAGGGCAAAATGCATTCTGCACCTAGGCTGGAACCAAGACCTCTCTCCACTCTCTTTTAAAGAAAAAACACACAAACATACAAAACCAATCAAAGCCATCACACCACGCTGGCCAACTGGGCCTTTAAAACATCACCACCAAGTAGCTGTTTACAAGCTGAACAAATAATTACTCTGCCACAAGGAAGAAAAGTATTAATTAAAGCTATTCATTAAACCGGCCTCACTATTCTGTGGGGTTTATCACTTGGAAGTGTCAGCCAGAGGTTAGGGACGGATTAACACACAATGGAAGGCTTTGCCAGTTAAATCTCCTCCTTGTGGTTAGCTTTTAATAATAAAGTTGTCATTAAAAGAGAGAATTTAATGGTTTTAATTGGGTTTAATTACTTGGAAACTCCTGGAAAACAGATCAGCTTGTTTAAAAGAGGAAGACAAGAAAATGATGGTTGTAAAGAAAAAACAGTCCAATTCACATGTTTGAACAGTAAAGTTAAAAAAAAACAAAACAACAACCTGGCTTCTTTGACAGTTTCATAGAACAGAAAAGAGAAGAGATCTTAGCTCAGCAAACCGGTCTATTTGAAATAACAAGAATTTTCCTGAAAGAACTGTAGGATAAATCCCGTCATCATCATCATCCCTGAATCACAAAAGAGTCAAGCTGACTACAAATGATAAAATCATGGTCGAATTTAAGAGAACAAAGAAAGATGTCTAAGCTGGTTCCTCTTTGGGGTTTTACGCAAAGACACAGCCTCTTGGTTTTTTTTTTTTTATCCTTTGAAAAATGTTCTTTCAGCTGGAGGTGTCTAACAGCTTTTAAAGCATCTTCCTAGAACATCAATTTAAAAGGCAAAAAAATAATAAATAAATAGATAAACGGAACCGTGAACCATGGAGTGTGGAACCAACTGTCCTCACGTGGGACGTGGGCCTTTGAGTGTTAAAACTGGGGAAGTTCCAGACAGATCCAGATGAGGTGATCATCTGGACACGCTGTCCAGGGCGGAGGGCATTTCACAGCACGGAGACCCAATGTGCTTACAGAAGTTCATACCAGGTGTCGAGGACAGAGCCTGACAGCCAGCACGTGCCTGCTGCTTCTGCCTAGCACCAATATGTCCTCGCCAGTGCTGTAGGTCTTCTGCATATTATTACTATTATTATTATTATTATTATTATTATTAGTGATACTTCAGCAAAGCTTCCACGGAGAGGACATTCTTACCCAACCAACAACAGTCTTCTAAAGATGCAGTTCTTTAAAAGACATTTTTTTATTCACTTATTATTATTTATTACATTTATTAATTTAGTCTACAAAAATTATTTACTGTGTGCAGGTACAGTTCTAAGCACTTCATGTGTGTTAACTCATTAATCCACCCCCACTGACCCTATGAGGTAAGTATTATTGCTATTATACCCATGTTACAGAAGTGGAAACTGAGGCACAGGGAGGTGAAGTGACTTGCCTGAGGTCACATGACTAGAAAGTGGAGCTGGCTTTGAACTTTAGCGGTCTGGTTCCAGAGTCCATGCTCTAGACCAGAGGTGGGTAAACTTCTCTATTAAGGGCCAAATAGTAAATATTTTCCTTTCTGTGGCCTATATGGTCTCTTGAAAAGAGCCACAGACAACACATAAACAAATGGGCATAGTTGTGTTCTAATAAAACTTTATTAAAAAAAAAGAACAGGTGGCGGGCCAGATTTTGCTGACTCCTGCTCTAGACTACTATGCTGTCTCTTTGCTCTCAGATATTGAAAGACTCTTGCTGCCTGGAGCTTACATTCTACTTGAGGGTGGGGACATTTTAGATAGTGACAAGTATTCTGAAGAAAATGAAACATGAGATGTACTGGAGGGTGAGAGAGAAAGAGAAACAATGAGACAGATCGAGTATGTCTGGGTATATGTGTTTTCGAGAGGGCTACTAGAGATGGGGTTTTCAGGGAAGGTGGCTCTGAGGAGGTGACATCAGAGTAAAGACTCAAATGAAACAAAGGAGCCAGTCATGAGATGACTAGGTAGAAGGAACAACCGTGCAAAGGCCCTGAGGCAAGAACAAGCTTTGTATGTCTCAGAAGCAAAAAGAAGGCAAGTGTGGAGTGAGTGTAACAGGTTGGAGATGGAAGAGGGAGCCAGGAAGGAGAATCATAATTTAGGAGATTCTAGGCCATAAGGAGGAGCTTGAACTTTATTCAAAGTGTGACTTTGAACCTGGGAATGATTTCAAGCAAAGAGAATGAAAAGATCTGATTTGTATCAAAAAAAGGTCACGTAGGCTGTCTTCATGGCATGTGTCATTCTGTCCAACCAAAAACCCAGTAAGGTTATTATAATACCCATTTTACAGATGACGGTCTGAGGCCTGGTGTGTCCCCAACCTATTAAGTAGCAGGACGGGGACTTAGCTCCAGGGCTGCGTTCTTTCTTCCCTATGCCACTCAGCCCTAGAGGATGCAACTTCGACTGCCTGGACCGTCACGGTCTCAGCCCAAAGGCTTCTTTGTGCGGAGTATCAGGAAAGCAAGGGGGTTTGGCATGAGCCGATACCGGCATCATTTCAGTCTGCATTGAAGCTAAACAATCGATACACACTGTGACGGTGTGTCATGGTGTGATGAACAGTGGGAAGTGTCCTATCACCCACCACCAGGGAATCTAAAGAGTAGGAGGTGGGGAGGAGAGAACAAACAATCCTTCTGAGTAGCAAAACCATTTCCTCTTGAAAGGAGACAGAGCACTCAACATACTTTTCGCTGGACCCACAGAATCTTTCGAGGGGCCCGAGAAGAGCAAGAAAGCACTGCAGAGGGGGGCTTCCTCCAGTCCTGAGGGGCGTGTTCCACAGGCGTTCATCAGAACACAGGTCCCCTCTTTCCTCACACCCCGAATTAGCTGTCAACGTGGGCTGTGTTGAGAGGAGTTGTAATCTCATGGGATGGTAAGGGAGGTCCTCGCTGAGAAGGTGGCATTGGAACAGATTTTTAGGAGAGAGAGAAAGCCATGTGGGAGGAGGAACATTTAGACAGAGGGAATGAAGAGTTCAAAGGCTCTGAGGTGGGAGTGTATCTGGCAGGACTGAGGACCACTAAAGAAGCTGGTGGGCCTGGGGCAGAATGAGGGAGGGGAGGAGTCCTAAGAGAAGATGGCATAGAGGTATAGGGACCAGATCCTGTGGGGCTACATCTAAGGCCACATACCTGCTAACTGGACCAGAAGATTACACTTCAACTTCGAATGTTTCCTGAACACCTACTATGTGCTGGGAAAACCATGCAGGTTCTTGGCCCCCACGTCAAAGCGAGTGTCTTCTGTTCTTGTCCACCCATCCTACCTGATGGTAACAGGATCCTGAGTATTCCTGGGGGAACCAGAATTTTATCACTCCCTATGTGTGGTTGGCTGACCGCAACCACCCCCTTGAGTGACTGGTTCAAGCCAGGCCGAGAAGAGCTTCGTCTGGCACTTGGTTACAAATGCTGGAAAAGTGGTCCTTTCTTTTCACTGAGGTTACTGAGCTGACAGGATGTTGGTCTTGTGCTGCTTGGGGGCTATTTTTGCCATCACAAATGAAAAGAATGAAGCCAATCAGAAGAAAACAGAGCAAAGAGGTGGAGAGAGCTTGAGTCCCTGGATCCAGCCGTGCCTGAAGCTAATGTACCCCTGAGGCAACAGATTTCACTTTTCTGCTTGAGTCAGCTTGTGCTGGCTTTCTGTTATTTATAACTGAAAGAAAATTAATTTGACAGTGAATTATGGGGCGCACAGAACGTGCTGTGCTAACAAGTAGGGGTATAGAGAGAACTGAGACACAGACATGATGCCTGCACTTGAGGTGCTAAAGTCTAGTTGGGGAGAGAGACCAGTAAGTAGGTGATAAGCTACTTGGTGATAAGTACAGGGTGCTAAGGGAACACAGAGGAGGGATACCTAACTCAATGTCATCAAGAAAAGCTACCTGGAGGCAGACCCAAGGCTGAGTAAGCATTAGCCGGGCAAATGGTGAGTGAGCAAAACATTCCTGGCAGAGGGAACAGCATAGATGAAAGCCTGGGATTTGTTGATGCAACTATAAGACTATAGCCTAAAATATAAAGCTGAGAGTCTGAGAGATGAGGCAGGAAAGGGTGAAAGGAAGTAGGTCGGGAAGGATCTGGAAGCCAGCCTGGCGGGTTTGGACTTAATTTCTGTGGATAGAGCTCAGAAGACAAGAGTTACGGAGATTAAGCAGCTCGCCTGAATGAGTGATATGCCCACGTGAAACACATGGCCTTGTTGGTCTTTCCTTTTCCCACTCCTGATACAAGAAATATTGAAATTTCCTCTCAAGTCTTCTTAGAGAAAGATGACAGTGCAAATGAGATGTAATAACTGATGGTTGGCCTTAGTGTGAGAGAGGCAAAAGGGAGTGGTGGCGACTGTGGCAAACCACTCGCTTCCTTTACAGGGAGGCAGCTGGTGTGCAGCTCCAGCCAAGTGATGCTATTTTGGGACCGTGGATGCAGCACGGCCATATCTTCTGATTTTTTAAAGAGAACTCAGAAATTCTAATTTTTATCTGATTTTGAATGCTGGCAACTAATTTTAAAAATGTAATAAAAATACGTTTAAGAATCAACGTGGCCTGCTGGCACCACCCCCACAATATGATATCTGGCATAGGAAGAAATCAGGGCTGGACTGAAGGTTTGAAGGTTGACCATGGAACCGGGGGGCCTTGTGACTGGCCGTGGTCAACCTGGAGTGCAGAGGGGCTTAGAACGGCCTCTGGAGATCTGGAACTGATCCCTTCTCTGCCACAGGTAGGGCCTCTATGTCCTTCTGGGTAGAATGGGGATCACATCTACCTTGTGGGTTTATCTTGAGGACCAAGATGATGACTCACGACCCACTACTATACACACAGGGAGAGATAAAAGTATTTACCCCTGTAATCGAAGGCTTCTGGGTATGGGTTATATGCCACAAACTGGAAGTCACTGTAGAAATAAACACTTTTTTTTTCTTTTCTTTTTTTTTTTTTAGCTCTGGACACATAAATTCGACAATGAATGAAATGGACCAATTCCTTGAAAACCACAAACTACCAAAACTCACCCAGGATGAAAGAGCTGCAATTATTAAAGAAATTGAATTCATAGTTAAAAAACCTCCAAAAACAAAATCTCCAGGCTCAGATGATTTCACTGGAGAATTCTACCAAATGTTTTAAGAAAAATTAGCACCAATTCTTCACAATCTCTGCCAGAAAATCAGAGAAGAGGCCACACACTTCCCAACTCATTTACTAAGGCTGGTATTTCTCTGATGCCAAAATAAGACGAAGGGAGTATTAGAAAACCAAACAAAAACACCCCAATTTTTCAAGTAAATGAGGTTCATCTTTTACCAGCTCCAGGAAGTTTGTGTTTCTCTAACAGAACCCATGGTTCCCTTGGGGAAACATACGATTCTCAGGCTGGCCTTTTGGGGTCAGTGGGGCAGAAACAGTTATTCCAATTTTACAGATAAGCAAACCTCTATCTAGTTCCAAAATACTTTCACCAGCTCAAAAAGAAACCCCATACCCACGAGGTAGTTGGTTCCCAATCCCCACTCCCCTTGTCTCTGCATGTTGTCTCTACGGATTTACTTATTCTGGACATGCCATATACGATGTATGACTTTTTTGTGTCTGGCTTCTTCTGCTTGGCATAACCTTTTTGGGGTCCGTCCATGCTGTAGCATAGATCAGAACTTCATGCCTTTTTATGGCCAAAAAATATCGCACTGTATGACTATCCTGCAATGTGTTTATCCACGCATCCACTGATGGGCTTCTCCAAGGGGATTCTTAGACTGCACGTTTCTGCTTTGAGCTGGGCCCCACGAGGGGGACTTGCATGGTCACCTTTCCCCTTCTGCCATCAGACAGGCCTGCAAGTCCACCAGTTGACAGATGACGTGTGGGAAGCAGGCACAGTGGGGGAAACCTCCAATTTTCCCGTCAACATCGACCCCCAGTGCCACCGCCTTGACACCTTCCTGCCGTTCACCGAGTCACACCCTCGTCACTAAAGGCTCAGGGGAATTCCAGAGCTCCTTAGACAGCTCAAGAGCCCTATTGTTGGGAAATAAGCACCATATAGAGTGCAGGTGGGACACTGGGGGAGACAGCGTCTCAACCTGCTAGTTAAGCCTAAAGGAAAATGGTTCCCATTATTTAAGTTCGCAGGGTGCCTGGGATTTGTTTTCACCACTTATCCTTGTGAGTGGCAACCCCTGTATTTACAGAAGACAAAAGAGCTTCTCACTCTAACCCAACCACCAATTTGTTGTAGGTTTTGCAGAGGAGAGTTAAATCCCTCTTATTATTATTATTATTATTATTATTATTATTATTATTATTATTTCAGATGCCCTTCAGCATTCATAAAGGTGGGGCTAGAAAAGGCAAAAGGAGTCCGGGGGGAAGCAGTCGGCATTTGTTAAATTTGTGGGTGGAAAATTTGGAGCATTCAGGAGTCTTAACTAGTCTGAAACCCTCAACTTAGGTTGAGGGATTCTTCGAGGTGAGGTCTTTCCCCGAGCGGCGGCGAGCACAGAACTTCAAAGGCAGTCTCTGCTAATGAACACTTTTCTGACAACCTCAGACCATCTCTAAGATATATTTTATGTTGGAAATAATCCTTTAATGCTCTAAAATACATAAGCAGAGGCACTTGGCATGGAGGCCCACTGGCTCAGGGAAGCGCTATTATAGGGGATTAAATCGACAAAGGGTCCCACCCCCTCAGCCGGAGGCCCCTGCAACTGTCATTCACCTCTAGGACGTCTTTCAAAGCACTTCCCAGCTTCTTCCTCAGCCACCCCCGCCAGAATGACAACCGCAGATGTGTGCCTCTTGCCCTTACTGGATGGAATGAAGTGACGAGTTAAGTCACCGTTCCTGGTCCGACAAAGAAAATAATCACTGCTGGAGAAGGCCAATCAAAGGCATCATTTCTTTATTAGCCACAAAGACTAAATACCTTTTACTTAACTGAAGAGAGAGCTGGGGGTGGGAGGTGGGGGTGTGTGGAGAGATTTAAATACTAGGTTTAACCCCCAGTGGGGGAAAGAAATCTCCGACTTCCTCAGAAAATCCTTTCCAAATTGTATTCATCTTGACTTAATCCACATCTACCGAGTGAATTAGGCAGTATTTATTTTGAAAATCTATTTTATAGAGTTCCAAGGACTCTGTTTTCCTTGGGCAGGGCTGACTCCACTTCGGCGCTGGAGGCCGCAGCGAGGGCCCGGGCCAGGCCTGAAACTTCCAAGGTGCTTGCCTCACATGGCTAACACAATGTAAATAAACACAGCTGAGCCCGAAGGAATGGCAAAGTTTTCTCATTAAAGGAATAAAATAAACAGATGGCCTTAAGCACTTTGGCTTGTGTTTTGTCAAAGGATGGAAAGCTCTAGATGTCTGAGCTGCAGAAGTGAATTAGGGCCACATCTCAAGGTAGACGGGGGGGAAAAAGAAAGACGAGGAAAGAGTCTACAGTCTCCTGAATTAACTAATAGTCCTCCAGGGAGGGCACTTTTGATTTGAACCTTAGCAACTTCTACAAATAATTTTTCACTGAGGGGTCATAAAACCGCGGTTTTTATTTCTTCTCAGTTTGTAAAGCAGGAACGGACAGGCCAGGCCATGTATCGCCCACGGGATCTGATTGAATCCTGATGGCACTGTGCTGGGTATTGGATTCCGGAACCCGAGCCGGAATCACGTAATAATACCCGCGAGGAAGTGGGGGGCTGCGGCTGGTCGGAGGGGGCAGGGGAGTCAAGAGCTGGCCAAACAAACTCTCTCGACACGGCTTCTTCTAGATACACAAAGAGGCTGGTGGGTTGGCTGATCCACGAGCAAAGCTGTCACCAGGTGAATTCATGGCTCACGTCTCGCTGTACAGACTAATGTGTGAAGGAATCACCTGTAGGTCAAGTTTAAATGTCCACTCCAGTTCAGTACTGCTGGGGTGGGCACAGAGACTCTGCGTTTCTAACAGAGGGCTTACGTTCCAGTAGGGATGTCTGCCAGTGACGAGTTTCAGTACTGATAAGAACCAGTTATGGAGTCTGAGGATCAGACCCTCTAGGGTCTTAGGTTAGGTGTTCCCCGAAGCAAACCCTGAGCCCAGGGTTCAGGTGCAAGCAAGTTATCTGGCAGGTGATCTGTGAAGCACTGGTGGCCGAGTACGGAAGTGAGAGGGGAGAGGAAGGGAGGACGTCAGTGAGGGTGGGCCCATGAGCAGGTCACTGCTGTGGGAAACTGGGGCTCCGTCCCTCTGGGGACATGTGGGAGACTGTGAAGAAGACCCCAGAAGTGTTGCAAGTACCTAGCTATCATGCTTATGGGCATCGGCGGGGATACAGGGGTAAAGGTGAGGCCTTAACAGGGCTGCTAGAATGAAAACTCAATCCCAGTCACTTAGAAACAATGCTGATGGTGTTCTTCTCCAATCAAATCATCACAGCGAGGAATGGATGCCTGAGAACCCAGCGGTGCTGTGAGCCATCAACAGGACCCAGACCTCGTCGAGGCCAGAGACCTTTCTGAGGACGTGACACTGGACGGGTAGTGTCACTTCTCTTCTATTTGTTGGAAGAGGGAGAGGTGGTGGTAGGGACTTAAACCACACTGAGTAAACAGAATCTCCAGCCATGGCAATGGACTCCCAAGGCAGATGACCTTTAGGAGGTAAACAGCCTGCATTCTGGCAGGGTTTACAGCTGGACAAAGCCTGGAATCTGGCTGGGGAGAAGCAGAGACCTGTATGTCACAGAGGCCACACAGAGGATTTGGGGTGAGTGGGGACCAATGATCTCTGCCCCACATACCCCACCCCCCCGGCCTTGGTGTGTCACAGGCGTAAACACTTCTGGGGGTGAAGGAGGCGCCGTACACAAGTGGAGCAGCTCCCTGACGCCGAACCCTGGGGGGTGTAAACACTTCACTTCAGGGAGTGAGGGGGGCTGAGGTGAACCCAGGGACACATGTCCTGTCAGAGGGTCCCCACTCTTTAAAAACTAAGACCTGGTGTTGCCAGACCTTCCCATTTTCCAAGAGAAGTGAGACATCCAGATTTTTATGTAAAATATGTAAAATATCCAGTATTAAAAATATTGGCAATGAATTTATAATTTAAGGAAATGCCAGGGGACCCGACTAAACCTGTCTTCAGGCCAAATGCCTGAAACCTCTAATCTCTTCAGATTGAGCAAGGCCTGGGCCTTTAAAGGGTGACGTGGAAGGATTCGGCCCAGGCAGGCAGCAAGGGTCACCAGGCTCCACCCAAGTCCCCTCTCCTGCCAAAGTGTCCCTGGTCCAAAGCCGGACTATAGTGGCTACTTGCTCAATACTCCAGAGTCTTTGCTAAACTCCTGCTGTGGGCCAAGCTCTGGGTGAGGCCAGGCCAGGCTGGCACCTGGCATTCTGGCCCTGGAGAGATGCTGACAGGCCCCTGTCTTGTCTCAAGTGTGGATATTTGTTCCCTCGAGGGCAGGTACCTTGGAATCTCATTTCTGCAGTGCTTGCGATCACACATGCTGAAAACTCCCTACCCACAAGCTATTTATTTATTTGTTTATTCAACAAATATTTTGTCGAGCGAATGTGCCAGGCGCTGTCGGGTGCCAGGGGATGAGGCCATGAACATATCAAACCCAGTCCGTGTGCCCTTGAAATTCACAGTCAAGCAGAAGCGTTCACTCCAGTGGCTTTTAATTTTGACTGTGAGGACATTCATGTAGATACTGGGGACGCAGCTCAGACATATATATGGCTAAGGCTATAGTGGGCCACATCCTGGCTTTCATCCTTTCCAGGCTGGGTGACCCTGGTCAAATCACACCACCGCTCAGAGCCTCAGTTTCTCTAGAAATGGGTCTAACAGGAGCAGCCACGCCTTTTATGTTTCCAGTGGGATTCAGTGAGAGAAATGGTGTGAAGCTCAGAGCTATCCCTCAGGGATGCTTGTCCCAGTGCTGTCTGTGCTAGTGGGCAGTGGGAGAGCCTGGGTGTCCTCCCCGTGGGGACGGGGGTAAGGAAGACAAGGGACTCTGGGTTCAGAGCCGTGGTCAGATGCGGGCTTTCTCCACGGCAGCACCATGGACATCTGAGGCCAGACGATTCTGCTGTGGGGGCCGAACGGTGCACTGCTGGGTATTTCGCAGCATCCGGGGCCTCCACCCACCAGATGCTGACAGCGCTACCCTGAGGCGTGACAACCAAAAATGTTATGACATTGCCAAATGTCCCTTGAGGGGCAAAACTGCCTCCAGTTGAGAAGGACTGAGTGAGAGCCAAGGAGCGGGACGGGGTGACACAAAAGGATCCAGTACCATAGGGTGGGGGAGACAGTGAGGAACACAGTGTGTTTGCACAATGCCGTTCATGTACGTAGCAAATAAATGCACACAAGAAGAAAATACGTGAAAATAAACAAAAAGCTACACATTAAACCACGGAGGGGGGATGGGGAAGAGTACAGATAGCTCTAAAAGGAAATGCACATTTGTGTCTGTGGGGAACAAGAAAACGGCCTTGTGTGGACAAAGTGAATGACTCCAGGTCTGCGTCAGAGGTCCAACTCAAAAAAAAAAAAAGTTCACAGGAGGGACCTTGGCACACAGCGAACATGCAAAAAATGAGAGAATTCGTTCAAGAGGAATCTGCTGGTTGGCAATGGAGAAGAGATCGGGTCCCTTCAGAGGGAGACCGTGCACAGAACACGGGATGTCTCTGTAGCCCAGAGGGTGAGAATAAGGAACAGCATCGCATTCATTGGTGGCTGGTTCTGCCTTCGAAATACATCCAGACTGCGACCCCGCCCTGTCTTGACCACCGCACTCCAAACGGCCACCATCTTTCCGCCGCACTACTGCAGGAGCTCCTTCACTGGTCTCCCCGCTTCTAACCTGGCCCTTCTAGACAGTCCGCTCTGCCCAAAGTGTCCAGAGGGGCAGCCAGAGGGGTTCTTTGCAGATATAACTCAGACCCTGTCCTTTCTCACTCCAGAGCGCCATGGCCCCCACTTCAGAGTAAAAGCTGCTGGGTAACCCCCTCCCCTCCGCTTGCTCTGCTCCAGCCGCACTGCCTTCCTTGTTGGCCTTTGCGCCCACCAGGAGAACTGCCACATCAGGGGCTCTGCACGGGCCCGTCCCTGGTCTTCCACCAGATACCTGTTCCTCTACTTCCTTCAGGTCTTCATTGAAAATCCACTTTCTCCACGAGGTCGCCTTCCCTGGCTGCCTTTCCTTAAATTGAATTTCAATGTTTTCCTCCCGCAATACTTCATATACTTCAACGTATACCATAAATAAAGTGAAAAGACAAGCCATAGACTGGGAGGAAATATTCACAAATCACATATCTGATAACAAGACTGGTCTCCGAAATACATAAATAACTCTTACAGCTCAACAATAAAAAGATAAACTAATAAAAACGGGCAAAGGATTTGAATTTCTCCAAAGAAGATATTACAAATGACCAATTAGCACATGAAAACATCATTAGTTAGTCAACATAATTAGCTATTAGGGAAATGCAAATCAAAACCACAATGACATACCACTTCACATCCACTATGAGGACTAGAGTCAAAAGGACAGACAATAACAAGGGACGGCGAGAATATGGAGACACTGAAACCCTTAAATATTGCTTACGGGGATGTATATTGGTGCAGCTATTCTGGGAAACAGCCTAGCAGTTCCTCAGAATGTTAAACCTAGAGTCACCATATGATTCAGCAATGCCACTCCTAGGTATACAGCTAAGAGCATCGAAAACATATGTCTATGCAAAAACTTGCACACAAATGTTCACAGCAGCACTATTTGTAACAGCCAGAGAGGCAGCAACCCAGCTGTCCACCAATGGATGAACAGATAGACAAAATGTAGTACCATGGAAAATTATGTGGCGATAAAAAGGGATGAAGCAATGATACATTCTGTAACATGGATCACCCCTGAAAACAATGCTAAGTAAAAGTGGCCAGCCACAAAAGACCACACGTTGTATGAATCAGTTTATAAGAAATGTCCAGAAGCAGATAATCTGTACATAGAGGAAGTAGATTAGTGGTTGCCAGGGGCAGTGGGGAGAGGGAAATACGGAAAGTTTGTTAATTGGTGTGGGGTTTCTTTTTGGGGTCATGAAAACATTCTAAAATTAGATAGTGGTGATGGCTGCACAACTCTGTGACTATACTAAAAACCACTGAATTATACACATTAAAATGGTAAATTTATGGCATGTGATAATATCTCAATAAAGTTGTTATTAAAGAAACACACAATTGGTCTCAGAGTTGAGCCTCTGATTGGTACTGAGCTGCCTGGAAGGTGAGGCATAAAGGGAGGCATTGGGGCTGGCCCACTGTGAACCCCGGGAGGGCTGCTGAAAAATCCCTCTTAGAATCCCTTCCTGGCCATAGGCAAAGACTCCTGACCACCTTGCATTTGCCTAATTTCAGCTGGAACACACAGAATTGGACTTTGGGGAGGCAGGGAGGGAGGAGAAGAAGTTAAGAAAGAGATGGCAATCGCTAGCTGCTCCAGCTCTCCAGGGAATTTCTAATGGATCCACAAGATGCAGAGAGGTACAGCTACCAAAGGGATGCTCTGGCTCTGAGTACTGGGTAGGAAGAGATGGAAAGGAAGTGGAGAGATGACAGCCTCAAGCAGCACATGCTCTGATTGGGAACAGGAAGAGAGCCCAGTTTCTGCTTTAAAACGCAAACACTGTTTAGAATCATCCCTTAATCATTTTTGTTCTGTTGGTCTTGTTTCCTTAAGTAAACCATGAGTCGCCCCTTTGGCCAGGATAACAACTGACGTGATTTCTGCTTCCTGTACAGTGCTCAACATAATGGTCTCAAGCAAAGAGCTGCTGGTCCTTGGCATGGATGTACGGGAATTTTGACCTTCAGAGCCAATTCCGGACCTCCATAGTTCTCACCCTCCTCTGGAAAGTGCACCTCAGTTTCCTTTGGGGGACCATGCCTCCCCTACTAGCTCCATTTGGTTGGGATGGAGCTTACCTGCTCTTCCTCTCTTTCTATGCCAGCACAGTGGGCTCTTGATCTAGGCTGGCCAATCAAAGACACAGAGGTTGGTGTATGGATAAGTATTTGACCCAGTTTGGGCCAGAGAGATTGATGCCTGGGAGTAGTGTAGGAATTTGGGAGGTAGATCTTTTTTAGTTGGTATTGCTGAGAGGGAGTCACTATATAAAGGAAGTTGGCTGAGGGGGTGCAGAAACACCAAGCCCTGAGAATATTGCTTGAGCTCCTGGATTCAGCCCAACCTGAATTCCACATATCCCTGCATTTTCATTTCTTGTGATCCAATAAGTTTTCTTTGTAGCTTAAACACTCAGTGCTTCAAACTGAGAGTCCTGATTGATATTAGCTATTAATAATAAGCCCCACATGGCTGCACCTACTGGAAAAGCACAAAGAGAAAGCCATGGATCAAAAGTCAAGGCCATGTATTTTAGTTCTGTTATGAACACCTTGACTACATAACTTCCCTGTGTTTCAGATACAGTCTGCAAAATGGGGTTCACACTCCTGTTCCTCTAGATCTTCTATACTTCTCTGACTGCCAAGTTTATAGGCGTAGCCTAGACCAGTTGTCCTTTATGCCTTTTGAACAGAACTAATTGTTTTTCCTCAATATTTTTCTTTCATTGTTCTTCCTCTTATTACATGGTACTTTGTGCTAGAAATTGCTAGCTGTCCTCTAATATCCATTCTTCCTTTCACTCTCTCAGAATAATAGTCTCTAAATTTTAATGGGGTGTATGACTCCCTTGCAGCTAGATATGGCCTTATAGACTCCCTTGCAGCTAGATGTGGCCATGTGATCAAGTTCCAGCCAATGAGATGTGAGCAGAAGTGATATGTGCAACTTCTGGGTCTGGTCTTTAAAGAGAGGAACAAAAAATAAAAAAATAAGAGAGAGCGGGGTGAACTCCCCTTTTCCTGTTCTCCCTTCTCACTGGCTGGAATATAGACATGGGAGTGAGCTGTTTTATCTCGGCAATGAGGGCAATGCTTCAGAGATGGCAGAGAATAAGACAGAAGGTCCCTGGTGCTGGGTAGCATCTTGACCAGATTAAACTGCTTACACTTGGACTAGGCAAGGGAAGTATTCTATCTTGTTGAAACAATAGTTATTTTGAATCTAAGGATTGCTAGATTTAGCAAATAAAAAATACTCATTCTTCACTTAAGAGACTGGAGGAGGGAGTGAAAAATTCTAGAATAGTAATGAAGATGGCACAGGACCCCTGGAGGCTCCAAGGGCTTTTCACCTCAGTTTCCCTTGTATATCCTAGGAAAACCTGGGGAGGCCAGTGAGCCTGAGGTCTGACTTTCACTCTCTTGTGGATGATTTTACTCTCTCTGGGCCCCTGTTTCTCCTCATGTACTCTGGAAACGAACTGAGCATGATGGTCTCCCAGGTCCTTCCAGCTCTGACCTCCTTTGGTTCTGTAATTCTAAGATGAATGTTGAAACTTAGGTGCCAATGGGCTGGGAAGGTGCCATAAATGGGTTAAATAGACCAGGTGGGGGCCATGGATTGCCCAGAGAGTGGCAGTCCCTGCTCAGCTCCTGCTGATTGCTGCCACTTGGGAATGCAGGATTGCCAGATTTTCTAATTTTTTAAGAAGAGTTGGAAATCTAGATTGTTTTGGTCTGTACAATCTCCTGATTTTTAATGTTGGCGACAAATTCACATTTTTTCAATCACTCTAGGGACCGAAGAAAAAATGTCTGCAGGCTGAATTTGGCTGGTGTCACAAGTAAGAAAATTTTTGTTTTGATACTATGTTTTGTTTTCCCTTCCTCCCTCACTCCTCCCTCCATTCTTTCCACGAATATTTATTTGATGCCTATTACGTGGGAGGTACTGTTCTATGCACTTGGGATAAAGCAATAAACGGAAAAAGAAAAAGGTGTCTGTTGTCATGTAGCTTTCATTTTAGAGAACTGCCATTATTCATTCATGCAACAGATACTTATTGAGCAATTCTGGCCCATGCAGTGTACTTAGTTGGGTTATAACTGTTCGTGGTCCCTGCTCTCATGGTATATATAGCTTAGAAGGGAGATAGACATTAAATGCATAACTATAATATAAATGAAAAATATAGTTATAGGGAGAGATGCAATTTAGATGCAGGGAAGTGGTGATGAAAGACCTCCTGGAGGAAGCTACACTGAGAACTGAAAGATAAGATTTGATCTAGGAAAAGAATGTTCTAGAACATTCTAGATTACAGCAGAGGCTTCTAATGTGCCTCTCCTGCAGGTCTCTTCAGCTGTCACTATTCTTGTACATGCAGAGGCTTTCTATTATGAGCACACGTGATGCCCCGACAGAGGCCAGAAGGTCAGGGAGGTAATGCCCCTAGGAGAAGCCCTCAAGCCCTGAGAAATAAATCTGTAGACAAACACCCCAGCACCTTCGCTCGTGGGGTGGGTCAACTCTGAGGTGTGTTCTGCAGACTCCCAGAGGTTCCCGGGGACCAAGCCCCAGTTACCCACAGAAATAACTATTCTGTACCCTGCAGAGGCTGCCTGCCCTTCCCTGTTTCATTTTCCCACTCTGTTCCAATGCGTCTTAGAATCTCCCCACGAATAGACCACCTGCACTCACTGCTCGTCTGTGGCTCTGCTTCTGGAAGAAGCCCAGCAGATATGGGAGAGAACGTGGCAGGTTCAAGAACAGAAAGCCACTCTGGATGAGTAGAAGAAAACAGGGCTGGCGAGTGGGCAAGAGCCTGCTCACGAAGGGCCCTGGAGGCTGGGGTGACGGCTTGTCAGTGGGGAAGCCACTGATGCTGTTTCTGCAGGGAGGAATCTGACCGGGCTTGCATCTTGACCCCTCAGTAGGAGGCAGTAAAGGGCAAGGGTGGAAGCTGGGAGACAAGACAGCTGGAGCTGAAGACAGCTGGGAGCAGGTGGCAGGACTGGAGAGAGGTGGCTGGCAATGAGGAAGCACGTGCACCAGGTGGCATGGGGCTCAGAAAGGAGCTCCGGGCTTTCTCCTTGCCTCGAGGAAGCCCACAATTTGGTTTATGGAGTGGTGGTGAGACACAGACACCAACATCATGCCTGAGATTACAAAGCCCTACACAATTCATGAGAACCAGTTTGCTGCAGGAAGCTGTAGAACCTCCAAGTGGGCTATCTCAAGAGAAAGAAGAGTGAAAGAATGCTTTTTAGGGGAGGTGACTTTACGAGGGTGGTTAGAAAAACCATAGAACACTCAGAGCTAGAGGGCAACTCACTGCAGTAGCCCCTTTGGGACGGCCCGACTTATTTCGATGGTGGCCAACTCCACTCGGGTGTTTTCAGCAGCTCTTGACTCTGCCATCCTTTACCTAACCTGTGCACAGCCCAAACACGCATACCGGATTTCCCGCAGGCACTGCTAGACATATTAACGGCATTCCTACGCAGTAAGAGATTTCTGCACCACCAACACCATTTTTATATTCTTTACAACATAACGGCATACGATAAATCTATCTTGCTAATTATACATCCAGCTTGTTATAAGTCCCATAAAAAACATGAGCAGCTGGAAAAGTCATGAGGTGATGTCAAATCATATTCCTGGTCTCTAAACAGAAACAGAAATATTTTCCAGGCGCTGTGAGTCTCATGGTTCCTACCCAGGCGTGGAAGCAGCTGCCCACGGGTCGCTCACCTTGGACGAGATGACAGCTCGCCAGTGCTCTGAAGCTCCGCCCTCTGCCCCCACCTGTCTCCCTGAAGAGAGGGCAGATGTCTGGAGCATCCACATGTGGTTTGTTGGGAAGCCCTTGGGATGAGTGCAAACCATCGGCAGGGGTTGGGTTTTAGCAGTTGGGTTCACTTTTGCATTAGTCAGGTGGTTTCAATATTTCTTCCATTCACCACCGAGCGGCCCGTTGCATTTGCCCAGAATTCTAACTGGATGGCTCCCCAACATAATTTATCTGATAATACATTTGCAAAGCTGTTGCTAAGATCCATTCTGGAGCTGACAAAATGCCTCCCCCGTCTCAGAAAAATGAAAGGAAAATTAAGTTCATCTGCTGGAGACACTAAGATAAACAACAGAGAAGAAGAAAAAGACTCTACCTTGTTTTTTAGCTAGGATGACTGGTTTTGGCTACAGCGTACCCTAGTCCTCTTAAGAGAAAGCCAACAACTATGAACTTATATTCTATTTAGTGGATGTTGAATGCTTCACGTGTTAGAAGAAAAAGCTTGGGAGACAATAAAAGAGGAAGCTAATTAAATTTTCACAAGTCAAGAGAAAATTCCATAGGTGTTCTCAAATCCTCATGGGCTCAAAGGAGCAGCTTTCGCTGGAGAAGCCGCCTCATAAACTGCCCCCACAATCCCCGGGACAAATCAGCTGGACAGATGGTCATGATGGGGGAAAAAAGGGAGACACATGGATTCTTACCTTCCCGTATCTGGATGCAAAAGTCCCCGTGAGTAAGGAGTGAAAAATAATTATTGTCTCATCCAAGTCCCACACGAACACACGCTGTGATGAAAGAGAGGAAGAGAATGGAGACAAACGGATTTGCTTGCATCTGACTTAATGTCTGCAGAAATTATTCCCAGGAGGAAAGAGAAATCTTGAAAAACATTATCTTTAAGTTATAAAACATGCGACTCACTGATGTGTCCTTGCGTCCCCATCCAACCTCAGCTGTGTAAAGTATATGCGTATGGCTAAGTTTTGGGCTCCTATCATCCCAACAGATTCCAGAATCAAAAAGTCTGTTTTTGCCTTCCACATAAAAGCTCCGAAAAAAGGAGGACTTCAGTCCAAAACCAGCAATAAAAATTATAAAACTCATTTGACAAAGTGAAATAGTACCATTTCACCTTCATAGCTCACTGTGAATCTTTTGACCATTTCTATTTTTAGCAATTCTGGTGGTTACCTCCATAATGCTAAATAGCATACTTAGACCTTTACTTATTGATGAGCCAACATTAAACAATAGCTTTTGACTTGGCAATCTGAAAGATTTGGGTTTAGCTCATGGTAATCTCCACCATTTCTCCAGAACTTTATATTTTTCACACATGTGAACGCTTCTATTTCCAATTCCATCAGCTGTGGACATTTATCCCTTGGCTAAAACAATACACCTGATATGGAAGATATGAATATTGGTGTGTCTACCCTTTCCCCTATTTCCTCCTCTCTCTAATATTTATCAGTTTTAGCTTTACCTTTGCATTGTCAGCGTGGATAAACTGGTTCGTATATTTGGTTTTATAACCATACCTAAGCCTCTGTGCTCTGTCTACATGTTGATTTTAAAGGTTGGTAACCACTAAAGAGCACTTACATCTTGTGATAAGTGTTCACTGCAGAGCCAAGTAATGTGCTATAATTTCACTTCCGTCCCTGTGTGCCCAATGTCCTAATCCCAGGGCCTTTTTAAAGAGGCTGTTCTCACCATCAAGGTCATATGCATTCTCCTTGCCTACATTCCATCCCGATTAAAATCCTGCCACAGCTCAGTCTGTTCACATAGGAATCGTGCCTGTTTGGTTTAACTTTTTTTTGCTGGAATTTATTAGTTGCTTAAATTATTATTATTTTTTGTTTCTGATAACATGCCTTCATTAGAATCTTAAATTCAGCCACACTTTCTGTATCAGAGATGTCCATCCGTGGTGACGGAATGCTCCAATGAAGACTGGATCAGCTTTAGGCCTGCTGCATAGCTAGCATCCTGAGATTTCCCTTTGCCATTATTTCTGGGTCAGCTCTACTGCTTCCTGGATCCCAAATCTCTTCCTGATTTTCTTCCTTGTTTTGCCTGAGTATATCTTTAAGTTGCTTCTTCTCAAAGGGTACATGGAAAAGAATCTTACTGAATTTTTACATACCTAGTGATATCTTTATTTTGCTTCACAGTTCCTGTGGGTGCAGAATTCCAATTGGAATATGAACATCCTTTAGATCTTTGGAAGAATTTCTCCATTATCTTGTGGCATCCAGCATGATTGAGAAGTCTGATGTTTAGCTTGTCGTCGGTCTTTTGAAGGTTTTATTTTTTTTCTCTCTAGGATTTTTTAAAGGATCTTTCTTTATACCTCAAATTCCATGAGGATATACCCAGGTGTGGTCTTTCTTCATTCCTACTGTTTCTGCACTTAAGCATTTTCAATCTTATTTCTTCAAATAATTTCCTCCTATCTTTTCCACTGTTCTCTCTTTCTGGAATTTCTAATAGTCGAATTAGACCTTCTGGATTGATATTACTTATCTTTAAAAATATATTTTCTATAATTTTGTCTTTTTGATCTATATTCTGAGAAATTTCTTAAACTTTCTCTTCCATTTTTGATTCTTGCTGCTGTTTTAAAATTTATATAAACTCTGTCTCCAAGTGTTCCTTTCCCAATAGCTGGCACTTCTTATTTAATAAATGTAATATCTCCTTAAATCTTTATAAAACAATCAGAATTTTAAAAAGTTATTTTCTGTTTCTTAAATTACCTTTTTTGACATTTATCCTACACATTTATCCTATCTTTTAATACTGCTGGTTTCCCTCATTTTTCTGGTGATCATTAATTTTAACAACAAAGGCCCTGACTGATCATTTGTGTAGCTGGTCTTGGGTAGGGAAGGGGGGTGTTGAAGGGCCAGGCAAATGTACCTACTCAGTGTGACCCTTCACTGGTGTCTTTGACACCTCCCTGGAGCTCAGGGACGTATTTACCTATTAGCATTTGCCATACCTTTAAAAATAAAGGGAAGGGTGGTATCAAAATGAAAAAAAGTCAATTAGAGCAGGAGTTTTCAAACAATTAGCAGACCCGAGGATAATTTTGTGAATTTTTTGGTCTAGTAGTTATACTGATGGCTATGCATGTGCTGGGTCATGATATTAAATATAGGCCCTATGGGTCATGTTTAAAAACCACTGTTTTTGAGGAGAGTGTCTGGGATTTAAATATGCTAAATCCTAATTTATCTAAATTAACTAGATCCATTAAATTTAGATATTTTAGTAAGAGCATTTTAAAAAATCCACAAATAGTTTCAAATTTAATGCAGGCTCAATTAATTTCCCTACCACATCCCCTCTGAGGAAGATCAGTCCCCTTCCTCCACTAGCCCACCAGTCTATTCCCCTGCCCTAGAGCCTTAGTGGAAGTTCCTGGTGGCCATTCTGCAGGTGATCTACTCCCCAGCCCACTGGGTCTGGGCCAGGGTGGGCCCCTAACTCTATTTGGGTCAGAGGCCTTTTCCTGGGAACTTAAAATTGGGGGGCCTAGAAAGAAATACATTGCCTTTGAGTTTTGTTGGTAGCCACATGTTCTGAAGGGCAGAGAAGGCCAGTCTTCAGAGAGAGAGAAAGAGGAACAAAGGGGTGAGAAATGGAAAGACGACACTTTTAGGGGACCTGGTGTCAGTGAGAAGCAGAATGAGGGGCCTGGAGGAGAGCCGTCGGAAAGCCAGGGTTGCTTGCAGATTCTGGCACCTTCGTTGTGGCATGTGGGGGGAGAGGTGTAAATGCATTTCCTTGCCCCGTTACCCCTGGAGTGCCTTGCTGACACTCCACTCTACCCCTGCCCCTGGGTTCTAAGGGAACCCCTGCATCCTTAAAATGAGTTCAGCTTTCATCGTCTAGGTTAGCTCAAGCTGGCTTCTGGCATCTGCAGCTGAGGGAGTTTAACTAATATACACTCCGAATTTTCCTCCTTTCCACTTCTTTATATAATTTCTCTCTCGTGGGCTTCATTAGCAAAACTGCCGAAGACTTAAGAGGTGCGACCTGTGCAAACCCTCCACGCTGACATTAAACACAGAAGTGAAACACAGCTCACACCTTTTCAACTGTGCTCGCCCAGCGGTACTTACTCTGGAAATCAAGAAGTAGATGTTTCCAGAATAGTATCACCCCATAATCTTTGACTTCCATGCCTCCTCCACCTCCTTCTCAGTTTAATGGAAAAACGGCTCTCCGCCCTCACTGTCCCCTACCAAGAGCAGAAACCATGTTCTGTGACCAAATAATTTTTTTTTTTAATACTGAAGTGTGTGTTGCTCTCCATGATTTCTGTAGTAGCTCTGTAACTTCAAACTGGAAAATCCTCAGAGATATGGGAGGGCAGAAAGGACAACTGAGGTTAATAAACATTCTTTTTGCCTTTTCCTGATGGGATTGTGTGAAGTCTCCTCAATTTTGGAAGGTGGGGCCTTTAAGAAGCAGAGGAAAAGCAAGAACAGAATCCCCTGGACCGAGAAATGTTCCATAAGCAGTAGGAACACTTGTTCTGTTGCAGCTCCCCATGGTGGCCAAGCTCTCAGAGGAGATGCCTGCTGGAGGGTGACCAGACATGGGGGACAAGCATGGTGTTCAAATTATTTAACACCTAGGATGACTGGAACAGACACCAGCCATAAACAACTGTGAAAGTCCTACTAGTCAATGCTGGTTAAGTAATTCGGCCCTGCCAGTGAATACTGGCTAAGAAGCAACCGTCCTGGTGGTGGGCATCTGTTGCTTGTGTCTCCAGCATCCACTCCCATCGTGTGCTGTCTTTGTGGGACTGGCAATTGTGAGCAAGCGTAAGACCCAAGCCAGGCCAATGGGATGCTGTCTCCTTGAAATCGAACATCAACTGAAGTGGCACTAGAATTTCAAATGGCTCACTCTCCGGTAGAGGCTGGCACCTAGAAGATTCCCTGGATTCCTTGGCAAGGCCTTTGTTACTGTTACTGGTTTTACGACTTCCTCTCAGTAAATTCCTTTTGGCTTAAACCAGAACTGGTTTCTGTTGCTTGCGATCAGAGGACTGTAGTTAACACTCTAAGATTCTTGTCCTCAGCAAGAATTTCTATGCCTGATGTATGGCATAGAAACCCCAGAGAATGGCTGGACTTTCACTGATCGCTGTGGGCAGACAGTGAGGAAGGTGGCAGTGACGAAGCAAGCCACACTAGACATCAGTGCTTCTTGTTTTTTCTGAGACCACTCAAGCCCTGAGATTCTCATACAATTCTGAGAGGAGAGTTGCTTCAGTAATGAGATAAAATTTCCTACCACCCAGATGTGATGGAGACCCAGAGTCAAAATTACCTTGAATTTAAGGAAATGATGAAAATGGTATTTCTTAGCATCTCTGAGTTTGCGGGCTAAGCTTTGTAGCTGCTACATATATTGGACAGGATTATGAAGAGGGATGTGATGATGCAGCATTTGATTTCTTGGCACTGACACTAGCTTTGAAATATTATACACATACCCACGGCACACTCAGTAAATGACTGCCTTTTGCAAAGAAGTACAAACTAGTACACATGTCCCTTTTTTTTCTCTTGATAGATAATAGTTGCTTCTATCTGTTTTTTGGGCATTTGTCTGTCCTCTGTCCTCACTAAGACCCTCCCCCTTCTCTCATTCATGCTGTACTTTTTTGTGCTTGTCTGGAAAAATGTCAGTGCCTGACCAAAAATCTTACATTTCTCTTAGTACAATAAAGATCGGTGTATCCCTTAGAACAGCTGTTCTCAGCCTGGACCGTACTCTGAAATCACCTGGGGAATTTAAAAATATTAATGCTTGGGTCCCACTCTCAGGGAATCTGATTTAAATGATGTGGGAAGCAGCTTGAGAATGAAGATTTCTCAAAGCTCCCTAGGAGATTCTGAGGTATAGCCCCGGTCGAAAACCACTCAGAATCACAGGAACCATACACACTCATCTGAGCCAGCCTCACTAGGGGAACTTGTAGAACTCCCCCTTGCCGTGTTTTAATTTAATTTATTTTAATCACTCGAGGTGATTAAAAGCATCCCAGGTGATTCTAATATGTAGCCAGGGTTAAGAACCACTCTGGAAAGGTCCACTGCCCATTGTCAATCTTTACTGGGGGATCTCAAAGTGTGGTCCCCAAACCAGCAGCATCTGGGAACTTGTTAGAGATGCAAATTCTCAGATCCGCTGAACTGGAAACTCTGGGGGTGGGGGCCGCGGCAGTCTGGGCTTTCATAACCCTCAGATGATTCTGATGCTGCTACTGTGTTTGAGAACCACTGTTCTTTGTCATTTCCGGAGTCATTTTTCCTTGCCTACCCGTCAACAGTGCATCCATATGGCTAAGCTGATTCCTCCCTACTGTCCCTCAAGTGTTCTCTCCCATTACTGTGCTTGTGAAGACAGAAGGCCATCCTCCCCCATGTACTTGGACAGAACTCTGTCCCCGCCCCCGTCCTGTTCCGGCCACAGATGGAGAGGACATTCACCAAGTTAAACAGAGGCGGCTGGTCTTCTTACCTCGATCTCGTTGTCCCCTGCTGGGGAGGGGTCACTGCTCCGCTTAGACCGTCCTCGGAGCTTCCCGTCGGAGGCCCGGTGTGGCCTGTCCGTATCTCCCTCTTTTGCTGGCGTGGAAGGTCCATTGTGTGTGTTATAGTCCCCTGGTGGAGGAAAGAGCATGGTGGGCATGTCAGAAGCCTTGCTGAGCATCTCCTCCCAGGAAACGTCACACCAGAACCACCCAATGCCAAAGCGGAAGGTCCCAAAGGCAGCCTCGAAGGCAAAGATCATGCAGAATCAAAAGCGCTCTTGATGGTCCCTTAAGTCATTCATTCACAGTCATTCATTCATCCAACAAAGATTTATTTAGTAGGAATAGTTCCAGGTACTGGCTCTCATAGCACCTAAATTCTAGAGTGGGGAGAGACATTAGACAAATAAGGAAATAAATAATACGCCAGGTGGGGACACGTGTTATAAAGAATCAGGAAATCAGATGGGGGAGCAGGGAGTGCTGGGAGGTCACTGACTTATATGGGGCTAGTCGGGGAAGGCCTAATGGATAAGGGGACATTTGAGCAGCAATCTGAGAAAAGTGAGGCTGGGTCCACTGGGGGTGAGCAGAGTTTTGCGTTTGCAACCCTCTACATATCCTAAGCCTGAGCATCCCTAGACCAACAGAGGAAAAAAATAAATATTTACATGTAGCCGGGCTTCAAACTCTTCTGCCATTAAGAGACCCCTCCCTTGGGGTTAATGGGAGGGCAGGGTGTTGGGGGAGAAGTCTGTGTTCTTGGCCCTATATAGCTTGCTCCATTCTCTATTAAAAGCAAGTCCTTTAAGCTTTACTCATTAAGAGATATGTCCATTTGAGAATTAAATGAGGTTATATACTCGAAAGCATTTAGCATAGGGCTGGCAATGACGAGGTATGAGCAAATGAATTGAGTTCTGGCTCAACTAGACCCACATACAGGCGAAGATCAGTGAAAAGGTGCACCTCTGGTTGAGGTGGTGTTTCTGGACACGGGGTACCGAGAGGATGCCAAGCTCATGCCCTTGGACAATGGTCCAAAGGCCCTGAACAAGTGAGCAGCATCCTCCCGGGACTCAGGTCCCAAAGTCAGCATCCAAGTTGTGTTGTTTTACAAGCACAGAAGTTTTAAAGATAGGCTTTTTATTAGACTTTATTATCTTTAACTCATGAGGGAACTGAGGCTTAGTGGGCTGATGGAAGTGACAGAACTATAACCCAGCGTGGAAACAGGACATCCTCTCCCACCTTCTCAGTTTACAGCTGCTTGTTTAGCTCCCAAATGTCTCCTGTAGACTCCATCTCTCCTTCTATAATCACCAGTTCTTGGATCATCAGGGGGAAAAGCTTTTGTCTAAAAATACTTGGCAGTGGCCTGAGTATTTTTCCCTACCCGGGAAGGACTATTTCCCTCTGAAACCCAAAGGACTGAACTTTGTTTATTTAATATTTATAAAACTTCTTAGCAGAGTAAGGACATACTAAGAAAAGATGTGATTCTGACTTGTTGGGACTGCTGAGTCATCTCCAACTCCCTATCGTTCTCAGGGTACAGCATTAGAGATTCCCAAACACTGATCTAGCAATGACTTCCTTCTGGAGGATGAGGAATAGGCAGTAAATAAAACTGCAGATGCTAATGAGTCATGTAAATAGGGTTTATCCTGATTCACTGGGTTGTTCTAAGGTAATGGAACCTTGAAAAACATTGTAGATCCCATTAAAATCCAGGCAAATATTATTAAAAAGAGGAGGAAACACTGGGTATTTAGAAATATCTAAATAAGTTGTATGGGAAGCCTATTTATTAGCGGTACCAAAAAAGTAACACTTTTCCCAACCTTATATAATCTTGAGAATGAAGGGTCAAAGTTCAAGGTCACAGTTAGTGGTACACAGGCTAGAGTAATTTATGTAAACCTTTCCTGGAGTTATTTTACTCTTTTTCCTTCTCTTCTTTTATATTTTTACTTATATTAATAGCTTTACTGAGGTATAATTGACATATAATAAGCCCTATATATTTAGACTGCACAATTTAAGTTTTGACATAGGTATAACTCTAAGAAACAATCACCATATCAAGATAATGAACAAACCCAGAACCTTCAAGAGTTCCCATATGATCTCATTGTAATTTCTTCTTCCTGCTCCCCTCCCAGGCAACCACGGACCTGCTTTCTTTCATTATAAGTTATTTTGCATTTTAGAGTTTTGAACAAATGGAGTAATGCAGTATACATATATATGGCTTCTTTCAGCCAGCATAACTGTTTTGAGATTTAATCCATATCATTATGTGTATAGATAGTTCATTCATCTGTGTTGCTGAGTACAGTTCTAGTGTATGGATATACCACAATTTGTTAATCTGTTCATCCGAGGATGGACATTTTGGGTTGATTCTAGTTTTTGACAGGAATAAAGCTGCTACAAATGTTCACATATCAGTCTTTACATGGACGTAAGCTTTCTTTTTTTACAAGTATGATTATTAGGTCATATGGTAGGGTCTGTGTTTCACTTTTTAAGAAAATAGCTAAATAGTTTTCCAAAGTGGTTGTACCATTTCACATTCCCACCAGCCAGGCAAGAGAGTTCTAGTTGCTCCACATCCTTGCCAATATCTGGTATGCTCATTCTTTGTGATTGTAGCCATTCTAGGAGGTATGTTCTGGTATCTCATTGTGGATTTAATTTACATTTCTCTAATAACTAATGATCAGCATCTTAATCATGTGCTTTTTTGCCATCCGTGTACCTTCTTTGAAAAAGTGTCTGTTCAAATACTTTGCTCATTTCTTTATTGGGTTGTTTTCTTATTCTTAGATTTTGAGAGTCCCTTATGCATTCTGGGTAAATGTATGTAATGGTTAATTTTCTGTTAAGTTGACTGGGCTAAGGGATGCCCCAATAGCTGGTAATACATCATTTCTGTGAGAGTGTTTCTAGAAGAGATTAGCATTTGAATCAGTGGACTGAGTAGAGAAGGTGGTCCTCCCCAGTGTGGTGGACATCATCCACGCCATTAAGGGTCCAAATGGAACAGAAAGGCAGAGGAAGGGCGAATTCGTTCTCTTCTCGAGTTGGGATATCCATCTTCTCCTGCCCTTAGACATTGGAGCTCTTGGTTCTCGGGCCTTTTGGCTTGGACCAAATGACACTATTGGCTATTCTTGTTCTCCAGCTTGCAGAAGGCCGATAGTGGGCTTCTTAGCCTCCATAATCACACGATCCAATTATTATTATAATTGGATCTCTCCTCCCCTACACTGGCTCTGTTTCTGAATAACTCTGACTAAATAAAAATATATGCTTTTCAATTATTTTCTCCCAGACTGTGGCTTGTCTTTTTATTCTCCTCACAATGTCGTTTGAAGAGCAAAAGTTTAAAATTTTTATGAAGTATAGTTTATATCATTATTTTTCTTTTTGGATTATGCTTTTGGTGTTATGCATAACTCTTTGTCACAAAGATTAACTCAAAGTCACAAAGATTTTTTCCTTTTTTAAATTAAAGATTTATAGTCTCATATTTAGGTCTATGATCTATTTTGTGTTAATTTTTTTATGTCATGTGAGGTATGAATTGAAGTGCGATTTTTCTGAATATAGGTATCCAGTTGTTCCAGCATCTTTTGTTGAGAAGATCATCCTTTTTCCATTGAATTGCTTTTGAACCTTTGTCAAATCAGTTGTCCCAGGTGGAAAGGCAGAGAGGAAATAAAGAATGAAGCATCAAAAAAAGCAGTTGTCCATATACACATTGAATTTATTTCTGAATTCTCTATTCTGGTCCATTGATCTACTTGTCTGTCTTTATGGCAGTAGCATACTGTCTTGATTACTCTGGCTTTGCAATAAGTCTTAAAATCAGGCATTGTTAGCCTCCCAACTTTGTTCCTCTATATCTGATTATATCTGAGCTGTTGAGGCCATTCTAGGTTTTTTGTATTTCTATATGAAGTTCAAAATTAGCTTGCCAATTTCTGCAAAAAAGACTGGGATATTGACAGAGGTTGCATTAAATCTATAAATCCATTTGTGGAGAATTGACATCTTACCAATATTAAGTCTTCTGATCTGTGAGTGAGGTATATATCTCTTTGTTTACTAAAATCTTTAACTTTTCTAAGTAATGTTTTATAGTTTTAAGTGTACACACTTTGCACATCTTTTATCAGATTTATCCCCAAGTATTAAATATTTGTTGACATTATTGTAAATGGCATTTAAAAATATTCAATTGTTTGTTGTTTGTTATTAGTCTAAGAAAATACTATTGATTTTTATATTTTACCTAGTACTCTGCAGTGTTGCTAAATTCAACTTTTTAGTTCTAGTTGCTTTTAATAGATTCTATCTGATTTTCTACAATGGTGATTGTGTCATTTTACTTTTTACTTCATGAAATTTTGCTTATTTGCCAATATGGATGCCTTTATTTTTCTTGCGTTATGTCTAGAACCTCCAGTACATATTGGAGGGAATTAGTAAGAATGGATTTCCTTGTGTTGTTTTTGATCTTTGGAGGGGTAGCTGCAGATTCTTTGTCGCTATCCTGTTTTAGTCGGTTTGGGCTGCTTTAACAAAAATATCATAGATTGGATGGCTTTAACAACAGAGATTTATTTCTCACAATTCTAAAGGCTGGGAAGTCCAAGATCAAGACAATGGCCAATTTAGTTCCTAGTGAGAGTCCTCTTCCCGGTTTGCAGGTGAATGGACGCCTTCAGGCTGTACCCACACATGTATGCACAAATCTCCAGATATGGAGATTTATTAAAGGAATTGGCTCACATGGTTATAGAGGCTGAGAAGTCCCACAATCTGTCATCTGCAAGCCATCTGCAGAACGAGGAAAAGGTGTGGTATAATTCAGCTTGCGTTCAAGGGCCTGAGAAACAAGAGCCCTGATGTCTGAGGTCAGGAGAAGATCGATGGATGTCCCAGCTCTTCAAGAGAGTGAAACTGCCCTTCCTCTGCCGTTTCGTTCCAATGTGGACCCTGGATGGATTGGATGATGCCTGCCTACACTGGGGAGGGCTATCTTCTCCACTCTGTCCACCAATTCAGATGCTAAGCTCTTCTGGAGACACACCAGCGACTGGGGCATCCTTTAGCCCAGTCAAGCTGACACACAAAATTAACTATCACACATGGGTTACTAAAAGAGTATTCTTTAGCTTCCAAATATTTGGGAGTTTTCCAAAAATCTTTCCATTATTTATTTCTAATTTAATTCTGTTTTCAGAGAACGTTATTTGTATGACTCGAATCCTTTTAAATGTAATGAAACTTGATTTAAGGCCCAGAATATGTCTATTTTAGTAAATGTCTCATATGTACTTGAAAAAAAATATGTATTTTGCTGTTGTTGAGTGGAATCTATTAAAGACTGTCTATTACATCTCATCTTTTCTTTTAACTCTAGTTCTCTCCCCAGAGAAAATGTTAACAGTTGCTTTTAAATCCTTCCAGAAATTTCCTATGCAAATATGGGTATTAACTATACTTACACTTAAAAAAAAAACAAAACTCATGATCCTAATATACATGTAGTCCTTCTGTGCCTTGCTTTTTTTCACAATCACTCAAAGAGAGATCCATATTAGATATACCTAGCTTTCTCTTTTTTAACAGATGTGTAGTGTGCCACTGGTGGATGCATTATAATTTACTTAAGCTGACTCCTGTTAATGGATATTCAGGTTGTTTCCAGTTTTTTTGCTATGATGCTATTTCAATAAATAATCTTTTTTGCTTAAATCTTTGTATCTTTGTGAGGATTTTTATCTTTAGCATAAATCCTAGAAGCAGAAAAATTGGGTTAAAGAGTACATGCATTTTTAATTTCTTAGATATTGTCATTCTGCATGGAAGAGCCTTCCAAGTTTCTTCTTGAGAGATTAAAAAATATTTTCTCCTTCTATTTACTGAGGGACACCATCTAAGAAGTTTAAAAAATTCCCCCAACTTTTTTCAGGATAATTTGTATCATACTTCAAAATATTAAAAGAAAAAAGTTCTTAAGCAACCACTACTAACTGTCCTTTCTTGTGAGTATCGTCAGATGTCTGTATTTTGCCCTCTACATCAGCAAGTTGTCCTGCAATCATCTGCAAATTGCTGGGGCTTTATATGACTGCTAATTTGCAGTCAATGCAGACTGCTCTGAGGAGGTGGGGCTGGGGGTCTAGGAGGGAGAAGAGCATTAGGCAATGCAAAGAGGGAGCCTAATCTGTCAGCAATATGTAAACCTCTTGAGCCTCTGAGGTTTGGAACCAACCACTCAAGGACATCCTGGATTGGAACCAACCACTCAAAGACATCCTGGATAATTTCAAAAGTGGAGGTTTTATGGAAAATTTTAAGAGAGGGCATGAGTATGAGTGTTTGTGTGTTTGTGTATGCATGTACACACACACAAATGTATACGTGCCTTTCTTTTACAAAGAACAATGAGAAAAAGAGGCAAGAAACCTCGGTTACAGCTGACAGTTATTTATGTCATTAGATTTTATGCGAGCTTGTTAGACATACAGTAAAAACCATCTCAACCACTTATCGTTGAACCTTAGATAAATGAAGGACGGGAAGAAACAATAAGGAAAAATTTCAGAGAAACACAAGGGGCCTTTATATTTGCTCCTGAGGGGAACAAAAATGACCTTCTCACACAACCCAAATTCTTGTGAAGCGAGTCTTGGGGATCCAGTTTGCCAGTGAATTACAGATGGATGGGGCATCTGCTTGAAGGTTTTCTGCTTATATTTCCTTTCTGAACCCAGATGGGAGAGGCTACCTTTTAAAAAAGCAGGATGGTCAAAGATACTTCAGGATCATGACAAAGAAAAGTTTGTTAAATTCCACACCCTTCAAAGAAAACAATTTGGAAATTATTATATATGCATTCCTTAAGTAGTCTGTGGTGAGATAGCACACTGGCAAAAATCAATGCTCAAGCCCTAAACTGCCTCAAAAACTGACTAAAAAGGCTTGGTCACATTGTCTCCACGTATCACAAAACAAGGGACAACTAACACCTACACCAAGAACTCCAGGAACAAAACAGGTGGGTCTTCACTATTGTTCTGTTTCTGACCATCAAGCACACCATCGTGCTAGCTTAGCTTCCACAGAGCTCCAAGACACCAGTAGGTTTCAGGAAACAAGGAAAGGAACAAAACACAATGATATTTCTTTTCACTTGGACATTCTAAGTTATTGCTATTCTGTCATTTAATGTTGATCAGTCCCAAACCATCTCCTACAAGAGAAGACACGTGCATAGAAGACTTGTGGAATGAATGAATAAATCCACAGGCTGGTGACTTGGTTGCACGGGGATGTGCATGCCCAAAGGGCCAGGATGTGGACTCTCCCACATGTTGCTCATAATCTAGATGGGTTCCATAGGTTGAAATGAGAATTTTTCAGTAAATATTTCTGACTTTTAAACATGGGTGCAATTAAACACACACACACACACACACACACACACACACACACACACACACACACACAGAGAAAGATCAACAAAATATATCTGAGGGCTATATTTAGCTCTCGTTCATTACAGCTGGGACCCACGTCCAGTCTGTCCTCAAATAAGAGCTCGGACCACAGTCATGAACGACCACGCAACGGTGACTGTACGTACCTGCAAGTGACTCAGAAGTCTGGTTGGGGACGCTGTGCGACGCCTCCTGGAGGACATAGGTGGACGTGGAGATGGGGGAAGGGCAGATGCCGCTGGCGGGGACGTAAGGTGGGCTGTAGGATGAGCTGTAGTACTGGGGGTACTGGCTCTGAGGGAAGCCAGCGTAGGATGGGTAGTCCTGGAAAGGGGAGCACACAGGCGGTGAGTGAGCAAGGTTCTCCCAGCTGGAGCCTTCAGTGGGCGGGGTCACAGACTGATGAAGGCGGGGCCTCGTGGGGCGGGTCCACTAACTGTCTGTCTCTGTCCTCCATTAGAATAAAAGCTGAGGACAGGGACTTCCCCCAGAAGCAGACCCTGAGAGAAGGATTCAAGTGCAAATACTGTACTTGAGGGGTGAAAAAGACAGCAGTTGGGGAGCTGGTGAGGTAGTGAAGGGAAGAACGGAAAGCAGCCAATCCAGGGGCGTCTAAGTGGGGACTGGAGTAAATTCTATGGGGGAGATGCTAGATGGTATAAAACACACATCTCAAAATGATCTCGCCACGGAGCAAAGGAGCCAACATCAGCTAGCCTTGGGAGCTGCTCCCATGGGGTTTTAATTCTCTGACCCTACCTGCCTGCCCTGTGCATCGGTTCTAGAAAACACCTTTGGGCCCAGGGATGCAGACCCTGGCAGCTGGAGGTCAGCAGGTGCACACTGAAGGACATGGGTGTGTCCCTGACAGGGCCCATCGTGGTCACTACTGTATCCTCAGTGTCTAAAACACTGCCAGGCACACAGGGCACACAATAAATACTGGATATTCATGGACAAATGGATGAGTAAGAAAGTTCACACACACACACCTAGCAGACTAGGTGACAGGTTAGGTTCATGAGAGGTGCGAAAACAATGGCACCTACACAGAAATAGGGATCCAGAATCTTCTATGAGGGGGTCTTAGAGGTCAAATCAAAGAATGCCAATCCTATTCTATCAAGCTTTGCTTAAACCAGCCAGATAGTCGAACTCTCCCACAACAGTCATTTAAATATTCTGCCCCATCCTCACTGCTTCTTGACCCTACAAGGAACTCATGGCAAGTTCAGCCTCCTCGACCACACCCCAGACCTGAATCAGAATTTCTGGGGGCAGCATTTAGGGAGTCTGCATTTTTGACAAATTCTTACGGTGAAATGGACAAACACCCAGAGTGAAGAACCACACCTTAAAAAGTACTATTTTATTTACAAGTATTTTTATCTATATACATAGTACACTGGAAATAATATAAAAATATATGAAACAATTTTCACACATTCCAAGGTTTAAGTCATTTAGATTCTTCAGCTCACTGAAGAAGAAATAGTGCATTCCTCATATTTAAATATGCTAAGCATTCCTAAAGCCCATATATCCTGGGGTAGTTCTGCTGAAACACCAGCCTGAAAGCATATTAATATTTTGTTTTGATAGGATTTTAGACTGAGAGGAACGGTGCACGGATGGCACAGAGTTCTCGTACACCTTGAGCAGGTTAATTCTTAATTCACTCTCCGAAACCAAGAGAATCAAACTATGAGCCGGCACTCATCTTTACAGCGTTGACTTAGTTCGATTTAACCAGCGTTTATAAAGCCCCCACTGTGTGCCAGGCACTCAACACTGGGACACAGAGGCAGAGAAGATGCACCTTCCCACTTCAGAAGCTCACAGTCCAGAGAAAGAGCATGCATGTTTGCATATATATTCTAGATGTGACAATCAGTGGGTGTCTTGGGCTCAGGTTGGTATGTAATATATAATATGGCCTCTGTCACCTGGGAAATCTAGTGATTACAATTTCTCTGCCTCTACACTGAACCTCTCCAATGGCTTTTTGGACAATCTGGCCCCTATGGTCTTCAAACCTAGGGAATGAGAGGCTGGATTTCTGGTGGGGACCATGGGCAGAAGGAGGTGTCCTGGATGCCCTGATTTAAGAGGACTGACTACTTAAGGGAAAAACCGAGACAGCTGGTGGGCGTACCTGGTGGACGCTGCCGAATCCAGCTGCGCCAGTCAGTCCATTGGCTCCTTGATACATCCCCGCTGTGCCTGTGGGGAGGAGGAACAGGGGGACTCATGAGGTTTCTTATGGTCAGAGGGGCACGTGGAGGAGATGGATGCAGTGGAAAGGTGGGGTGTTTGAGGTCTGATAGGTTGGAAAGGAACCTGTGACTTCGGCAAGTCCCCAGATCTCTCTCAATCTCAGTTCTCTCAACTAATGAGTAAAAGAACACGATCAAAGCACTGTGGAGAGAAATAAATGAGATAGTGCACGCAACACAGTTTCCAGTACTTGATAATTTTAAAAAAGTTGTTTATTTAAAAAAAGTTGTGGAAAATGCACATAAAATTTAAAATTTTACTATTTTTAAGTGTGCCACTATTTTTAGTGGCATTAAGTACATTCACATTGTTGGGCAGCCATTGTCACCATCTGTCTCCAGAACTTCCTTCATCTTGCAAAACTGGAACTGAGTACCCATTAAACAACCCCCTCTTCCTTTACCCTTTTCCCAGCCCGGCACCCATCCTTCTACTCTGTCTTTGTAAATTTGACTACTTTAGGTATCTTATTCTGAGACTGGCTTACTTCATTTAGCATAATAGCTTCCAAATTTCACCCACATTCTGGCATGTGTCAGAATTTCCTTCTTTTTTAAGATTGAATAGGGTTCCATGGTATGTATATTCCACATTCTTTTTAAAATTCACTCATCTGCTTATGGACACTTGGGTTGCTTCCATCTTTTGGGGATCACAAATAATGCTTGTTTTTTTTTGGGGGGTATAATACCATGCTATAAAATTCCCCCACTGAATTGTCAGTTGAATTATTTCTAAAGTAAATTGATATTGTGCGGTTGCCGCTACGATGCAGTTTTAGAACATTTCCATCACTCTCAAAACTTGCAGTCAACCTTCCCTCACTTCCCCAGCCTCAGGCAACCACCGATCTATTGCTGATTTTAGAGTGTTGTCTTTTCTAGATATTTCACAGGAGTGAAATCATACAATATGTACTTGTATCTGGCCTCTTTCTCTTAGCATCATGCTTTAGAAGCTCGCCCATGTCGTAATGTGTATCAGTAGTTCATTTCTTTTTATTGCTGATTAGTCTCCCAGGGTGTAATGTACCACATCCAATTTTGGGCTGTTATGGCTGATGCTGCTATAAACACTTACGTACACATTCTTGTGTGGATATGTGTTTTGATTTCTCTTGGACAGATCCCTAGAAGTAGCATTGTGGAGTCATGTGGTAAGAGTATGCTTCATTTTTAAGAAGTGGTCAAACTCTCTTTCAAATTGGCCGTGCCATTTTACCTTCCTATGACCAATGCATGAGCATTCCAGTTTCTTTAGCATGTGGTATTTTCAGTCTTTTTGATATAGCCATTCTCGTAGATATTGAGTACCATCTCATTATGGTTTTAAGTAGCATTTCTTTAATGATTAACTCATAAGCACATCTTCACATGAAAAGATGTGCTTATGAGTTTATCTTCTTCGATGAAGATCTATTCAAATCTTTGGCCCATTAAAAAATAGTTAGGTTTGTCCCCTAATTAATGACCTGTAAGAGTTCCTTATGTATTCGGGACATAAGTTCTTTATTAGGTATATGATTTAAAAATATCTCTCCATCTGTAGCTTGTCTTTTCATTTTCTTAAAAAATTTATTTTCATTTACAGTTGACATTCAATATTATATTAGTTTCAGGTATACAGCATAGTGGTTAGACATTTATATAACTTACAAAGTGACCCCCCCCCCCAATTAGTCTACCATGCCCCTGATCTTTTCTTAATGGTGTCTTTTGAAGAACAAAAGTTTTTAAGTTATCATTTTTCAGTTCTATAGATCTTACTTTTGCTGCCTAACTCAAGGTCATTAAAATTCTTTCCTATGTTTTCTTCTAGAAATTTTATAGTTTTAGTTCTTATATTTAGGTATGATCTAATGTAAATTAATTTTTATGTATGGTATGAGGTAAGGGTCTAAATTAATCTTTTTGTATATGGATATCCAGTTGTTCCAGCACCACTGTAAAAAGCTTATCCTTTTTTCCACTGAATTATTTGGCAACTTTACCAAAAATTAATTGACAATAAATGTGAGAGTTTATTTCTGGACTCTCTCTGCTGTTCCACTGACGTATCTATCTTATATCATCCTGTCTCGATTACAGTAGTTTTAGAGTAAGTTTTGAAATCAGATTGTATAAGTTCTCCAACTTTTTCTTGTTATTTTGGCATCTATTATAAATTTTGCATTTACATATCAATTTTAGCATGAGGTTGTCCATTTCTATTGGCCGGAAGGAAGTGGCATAATATTTTTCAAGTGTGTCAACCCAGAATTCTATATTCAGGGAAAATATCCTTCAGGAGTGAAGGGAAAATTAAGACAGTCTCAAACAAAGGAAAACTAAGAACCTGAAAGCAAATCTACCTGGAAAGCATGGGCATAGTTCTTGTAACAGAAGGAGATTAAAAAAGGAATCTTGTAACATCAGGAAAGAAGAAAAAGAAAAGAAAAAGAGTAAAAACACAGGTAAAGTCTCTTCTCTGTGTATATGTCACCAGCTCAATAACAGTTTGCTATCAAATTTCAGAATTACTTATTCAAATGTGTCTTATCATTATATAAACCACTAGAATGGCTCCAAAGTCAAATCTACAAAATAAACTATATTCCTCTCTAGGTGCGGGGGTACATGCTAGGCACTGGGCAGACAGCGGAGGAGTGGGCTGCCAGTAAGTGCCGTCACTGGGAGCGTGGGGGCCACAGGCAAGGGTTCTGTGATGCCAAGTGGGGACGAGGTGGGGCCAGGGAAGGCTTCCTGGGGGAAATGACATCTAAACTTTTTCTGGAGAGTAAGTAGCAGTTAGCCAGGTGAAGAGAGCAAGAACCAAGAACATGGCCACACCTGGGCATTCTCTCCTGATCTCCATTACATGGGGGTTCTTGTCTAAGGCCCAGACATCACAGATTTTGTCCACACCAGTGTGGCACACTGATATCTCGGTTTGCCCTCAGTGGCCTGTCCAGACATGTCTGGCAGGAAGTCTAGGCCAGCCTCTTCCATTCAAGGTCATTTTGGGGGTCATGGTTACCATGGCAACGCTACCTGTCAAAACTTAGGAACATGACTGGCTTAAGAAGTTTCCTGGATTCAGTGTTTTCTCTCTTAATTTCCCTTTTCTTTTGTGTCAACCTTCTGAATGATGGCTTAGGGCAGGTTTGGAAACAAACAGGCCGCAGTCCCATCTCTTGGTACTCTTTGTCCAAAACAGCCTCTTGTTTGTTTTCATTTGTGACTGGCATCTGAAGAACGGACAGCTGAACAAACTGCAGTTTGCTGAGGGCAGTCACCAAAGCCCCTGCAGTGAGAGATCCATCCCATGCCAGAGGACCCAGGAGGAAGGGGACACGTGGCCCCAGAAATCTTGTGCCACACCATGTGGTCTCTGGAGGGTTTTGCAAATGGACCCGCCCTGAGTTGGAATGTTGAGCACTGGCTTCTTGCCTCAGTCTGGCTGATGGAATGCGCAGTGAGGGCTGGGGGAGGCAAGGACAGGAGGAGGAAACACTCTCTCTTAAGGTGATGGTGGAAGGTCCTGCTGGGGGTTCTCCCAATATCCATTCACCCCTTCTCTCTCATATTAACAGAATCTCTGCTTTAAAGCTGGGCACGTGGCTGATGAGAATAAGCCCTACATTTCCCAGCTTCCCTTGTGGCTGCTGTGTCCGTGTGATGAGCTGTAGATCAGAGAAGAGGGATGAGTTAATGTTTACAACACCCTGGCTGTGTGCTCCCTCTTCCTGATGAACGGGGCCATCTTGGAACACACGGCTAAGCAGCAAGATATGAGGGGCTTGGAGCCACACCACGCTTGCCAGACTGATGTGGCCAGAACTGCCACATCAGCTCGGACTTTAGGTGAGAGAGGAATATGCTTCTTTCTTGTTGAAAACACGGCTATTTTCTTTGCCATAGCAGAGAATTGCTATCTTTAAAATAATTAATTAATTAATTAATTAATTGGTTTTCTTGGGTTTTAAGTAAAGGTTTACTGTCAATACTTGGCTCAGTAAAAACACTTTTCAGTCAAATTCATTCATTCATTCATTTACTCATTCATTCAACAATCATTTCCTAGTGATGTACCAAATATCACCGTGCCAGGCACTGTTTTAGATGTGGCAGTAAGCAGGGAGTTGATGCTTACACTCAAAGAGGTGAGACAGAACACAGTTGAGTGGATAGACACACAAGGAGTTAAGATAATTCCAGACAGAACCGCAGTGGTGATGCATTAGCACGGCACTACTGGAGCGTGGTCTGGGGACTGAAGCCCGCCCGCAAACTGTTTGTTACCAGTCTGCGACGAGACGAATACAGAGATCAAGAGCCAGTGTGCAGAAACTTCTGTTTTCTGCTGACTCTGATAATAAAAAAGTCAGGGCTTGTAATTTGTGTGTCTTTTAAAAAATTCCATTGCTTCTCAATCTTTTTTTGTTATTACCACTCCTGTCTCCTCATCCTTTTGGACATTCCTCCCCCCGCCCCTGCCTGAAACAACCCTGCCCCATGAAATTCTAATATTAAAAATATACCATATATCTGTTCAGGCATTTATATATATTTGCACTTAACACAGAAAAAGAGCTGTTTCTGCCCCTCCCTGTACTGTTTTTGGCCCTCGTTGGGTGACATTTCCCTCACTGAATGCACATTCTAGTGATTTGTTTTTGTTGTATTTTATACTAAGTTAAGGGGAAAACCATAATTCTGCCCCACAGTATGTGGAGTGCTGGAGGACACAGTGCCTGGAGGTGGCCCTCAGTACCGAGAAAATGCTGCTGTCCACCTGCTAGGTGGGTATCGGTAACTCAGTTTACAGACACCTGGGGTTGCAAATGTTCCCTGGTTCGCCCAACAGCATCTGAGCTGAAAACTGCGACTTTAAGTGAAACAACGTATAACGAAACCAATGTGACCACACGCTTATTGATGTAAATAAGAGTTAAGTTCTCAATGGTGTTTTTCTGGTCACAAAAACATCATCAATCTTCTAAGTAAAGACCCCAAATGCTTCTAATATTAAACACTGCAATAAATATGAGCTACACATACATTTAAGAAAGATTAATAAAAACAAGTAAGAGAATTCTTTTCCAACCCGCTTATTCCAGCTCAGGTCATGGGTGGTCGGAGCCGACCCTGGCAGCTCAGGGCACAAGGCGGGCACCTACCCTGGACAGGATGCTCTTCCACCACAGTGCACATTCACACACACACACACACACACACACACACACACACACACACACACACACGCACATGCTCAGACTGGGACAATGCAGGCCCACCAAGGAACCTCAGGTGCACATCTTTGGGATGTGGGAGGAAACTAGAGCCCCTGGAGAAAACCCACACAGACACGGAGACACTGTGCAAACTCCACACAGACAGTGGCTTGGCTGGGGATTGATTGTTTTTTTTTTTCTCATCAGTGTTACAATGAAATGATGCTGAAGGAAATGGTGTTAATTCAAGGACCTGCTGTAACTGCACAGGAAGAGGAGCTGCCAGCCTGTGACCCTAGAGAAGCCCTGGGCAGCTGGCACCAGATGTGCAGACAAGAGGGCACCTCGGAATGGCCGGCTCAGCTCCAGACGCGATTCTACGTGGTGGATTAGGCGACTAGAAACCGTATCTCTAAGGGTATGTTCGACAGAGATAAATGCTGGGGAAAACGCTGAGCATGTGGTTCACTGCACATGCAACCCACACCCCAGGCGATTCACCGTGCAATCTGACAACTCCTGAACTGGTCTACACTCGGTGCTACGAGAGGAGTCTGTGATCACGTGCTTGGATGTTGGGGGCAACATCTAAGTGCTGTCAACGTTTCTCAGTCTTACTCTTAGTTCCGTATTTATGTTATTGCAGGCCAGTAACAGTCTGCAGCTGAACCCTGCTGGAGGGACAACTAAGAATCAGATTGATGTAAGCAAATGGCTTCCTAAGAAATATGAAGGATGAAGAATTTTCTTATGGAGGGAAAGAACTCTCCTGGCCAGAGAAATGGGGTAGGGCAGGAGGGAGGGAAAGGAGTAGGGAAAGAGGATAAGGACGAGCATGTAGTCCCGGAGCAGAGGGATTCTACTCTCTGAACCCACACACGGCTGCTGAGGAAGCAGCAAGACCCGCAAGTCAGAAGTGGCTGCGTGCGCTGACTCTAAGACAGGCAGTGTTCAAAACCTTACAGGCCCAGCGTGCAAGGGAAGGAGCTGGTGCAGGCACAATGATAAATGGTGGCTGACACAGAGCTGGGGGAACAATAGGGGATAGTGAGGACTGTGGCTGGAACACACGTTTCTATCTAAGTAGGTGGCAGTTTGTAGCAGACTCTATTTGGCTCCCCAATAGGCATTCCCAATTCTTTTCTCTCTTGCTAGCTTCTTTGTTTGCTTTCCCACTTTCCCTTGCAGCTACAGGATGGTCATGTAGTCTAGTTTTGGCCAGAAGGACTTCTGGGAAAGCCTTTTCTTTTTTTCTCCCGCTGGCTCCTCCCCTGGGTTATGTGAGGATGTAATGCCTGGAGTTACAGCAGCCTTTTTGGGACATGAGGTCACAAGCATAAAAGAAGGCGGCTCACATGCTATGGCTGAAGGAGTGAGAGGATGAAAAGAACCTTGCCTTTGAAGATATTCTGAAACTGTTAAACCAATCTTGGGGTCCAAATTTCTTATTAAATATGCAATAAATGCCATTATGGTTTAAACCAATGTGAGTTGGGCTTTTTTTTACTTGCAGCCAAAAGCATTCCTAATTGATACAACGCTAGTCATCTCCAGCCAACTTCTGTCACCTAGAAATGTGAGTCGAATGTAGCCAGGGCCTCTGATGTTTTAAGAAAAGTCAGAAATTTGGATTTGTACATGGAATTTCCCTATTTTTAAATGTAGGCAAAAATACAAATTAGTTGGACAAACCAAAACCAAACCAAAACAAAAACCTGTTTGCAGGGTAGACGTGGTCTCTAGGTCTCCAGTTTGTGATCTCTGGCCTCAGAAGACAGAATGGTGGCAGAGTCCTGTGCCCACAATGTGGCAGACTCAGCAGTGAAGAGCCCAGACCCAAGGGGCCTCGTGGACCAACAGAGTGGACAGCTCAGCAGCAGTCCATTCCAGTAACGGAGGGCCGGGTGAGGCCCCGACACAACGCGCTGGCACTGAGCAAGATTCCAGGACCGTGGCCAAAGCTGTGGACACTTTGGGGAAAACCCCGAAAGACTAAAACGAAACTTTCCCATCAACACAGGGAAATGGTGGCTCAAAACAGAAGTTATGTTGAAATGCCGAAAATAAGATCAGTTCCATTTTTCAGCCCCTTGAGCTCGCAGGTTGAGCTTTACACCTTCTGTACGGGAGACAGAGGAATTCTTTCTGTCCCTGGGTCTGCGCCTCCAACGTCAGGCCGCCTGTGCAGACAGCTGCCGACGGCGGCCCATTCGCTTTTGTCATCCTGCAAAATGTTAGGTGCTAATGCTGAATTAATTCAAGTTCACAGGACACTTCCTCTGTATTTCTTTTTCCTCTCATTCCCTGTCACTCCACAAGTGAGAATTCTCATGTGTCTCTGCACATCCTTTCGTTTGTATGTGTTCCTGACAAGAGGGCACTAGTGTTTGTAGGCAGGCACATCATTTCTGTAAATTCTATTTGTTACGTTTCATATGGCTTCTTGGTTCCCCCCCCCCCCTTTTTTTTTCAACCAGCATTAAGTTCTTCACGCCCATCTGTATTGCTGTGGATACATCTTGTCCATTACATTTCATTGCTCTCTATTTCATGCGGTTTCTCAGTTTTCTCACCCAGCATTAAGTTCTTAGGCTCCCTCCACATTGCTGAGGAATGCCTCGCCTGTCACTCTGGCAGCTGCCCAGTGTTCCCCCGTGGTCATCCTCCCTCTCGCCCCTGCCATCTTCTCCAGGAGATCAGCTGGGGTCCCTCTGTTTCAGCCCACCACCATGAAGCTGCTGTTAGCAGCCTCAAACACAGCCTTGTGGGCCTGAGTCTCCTCAGGATATATCCTCAAGGAGTGGTACTGCTGGGTCTCGAGGTCATACAGACCCACTTTCCCTAAGGGCTAGGGGAGAGCTCTGGGCATGGCTGCCAGGTGCATGTTCCCACCGGCCGTGCCAACAGCTCCCAGATCCCCACACCCTCCTGCCCCCTGACAGTGGAGATTCACAATCCCTCCTGCCGATTTCCACTCTCCTAATGGGACTAACGTGATGCCACTATTAAAATAAAATTGCTGAAACATATCAGAACTACAAAGGAAGGTCTGGATATGCAATTGGGGGGTGCTCTAAAAAGAGTCAGCAGATAATGCATAAAATGGAAAAGTCACAAATAGATAGAGGTGAGCCTGTTATGAAACCCCACCCACTCAAGTACCCTAACCATGGCCCAGATTCCAGAAAAATCACAGATCTTCATACGTTAATTTTTCTTCTCTTCTTTACCCAGAACACAAAGTGATGAAGCCAAGTCTTGGCAAGTCCTGGGCCCACCCCTAACCTATTGTGCTCATTCATTCAGGCACTCATTTATTCAATAAACCTTTGCTGAGTGCCAATGTGCCAAGATTTCTACCTTGAGAAAGAACTGGATCCTGTCTTCTTGGATCTTAGAGCTTGGAAGGGTTTGGTGGAAGGCAACGGAGAATCCAATATAATTATTTGCCCTGAAGACTACAAACCAGTGGTTGAAATTTCTAAGCCTCAGTTTTCCCATCTGTAAAATGGAACTAAGCATAGTTTATTTATTTGGTTTATGATGAGGCTTCTGTGAGATGAGGCATATAAGCATAGGGCGAGTGTTCAACAAATGGTATCTAGGGTTCTTATTCTCTGCATGTTAATAATTATCGTTGGAGATGTCAACAATGCTAGTATTTAATTAATCATTTTTTCAATATTCATAGAATAAAAATATCCAGAAAAAGTAAAAAAAAAAAACTTGGATAGGACCAAAGAGCAGATTCTAAATGAAAACAAAAGATTTTAGGGACCCAGACTGCGCTCTCAGCTGTGAAACCAACAGTGACAAATGGCCTATATGCCAGGAAGGGAGGTGTCCACATCTGTCTGGCTGATACTGAGTCGTCTAGTCCATTTTGCCATCTTAAAAGTCCAAACACGCACTCAGAGTCTGCCCTGCATCTTTGCTCCATGTGGAGTCCAGCCCACATCTGTGTTTGATCAAATCAGTTGCTAAATGTCACAATGGCCTCATTCACAGGTAGCATAAAGCATATTTAACTGGTAATAAAACAATCCACTTTTCTGAGAATGCTATTTCAGATAGGCAGCCCTGTCACTGTGTCTCTGCCACATGAGTCGGAATAATGCCGGGGCCAGGGATGGGGGAGAAAGAGGCTAAGGGGGGCAATGATGCTGCAGAGGGGAAAGCTGTCACACATGTGCTGTGCAGAAGGGTGTCCAACATGCAGACCTGGGTGGAGAAAGGCAACTGGAGTCCCGAGGCTATTCTGAGTACCCACTAGACTCAGTATTGCTGTTTGTTAATTTCAGTTATACAGAGGACTGGTGAAGTCAGAGGGCCTCTTGGAGGAGGTGGCAGTTGAACTGAAGCTAAATGGATGGGAGGGAGTTACAGGAAGTTCTGGAGAAAGAGCACTCCAACTTGGGAGAAACAGTAAAATGAAAAGGCCCCGCGGTGGGAGGAGAGCAAGTGTGAGTGAAATGACAAGGAGTCGGAGGTGGGGGAGTATCCACGATGAGGGCGGAGGGGTCTTCTGGGGCTGAATCGTTCAGGACTTGGCAGGGGAGAATCATAGCCAGGTGCTGGCATTGGTTTCTGATTGCAGTGGGAAGGCCCCAACAGAGGCTTTTAAGTGGAAAGGGGGGTGGTCAGTGTGTGTGACATGATCTGACATGACATAGGGAAGGACTGTGTGACTTCACCCGGTGTGGCAGAAACAGATCAGAGGTCACAATGGACCTTAAGACCAAATGTGCTGTTCTTACTGCCAAGGATCTCCTCTGGAGGGATTCTTAAGAATGATCACCCATGAAAATCAGCATTTCTGAGATAAGTTATAGACACTGGAGAGAGATTTTCGCAGGCATAGCACCGAGGGAAGGCACTGGGGTTAGACATGGCTTACACTGTCCTGGTGGAAACCCAGCAGGGGTGGAGTATGTGGCCAATCAGTGCGCCACATTCCCCTGACTACCATGATCACTTCAGAAATGTGCATCTGAACTAGGCAGACCTGCATGAGAGGAACATCGAGATGATGTTTGGTAAAGAGGCTGGAGCTGCTGCAGCCACTTGGCTACCACGAGGACCCCTGGGCATTTACATGGTTGTCTTCCTCCCAAATGAGATACCATACCCAGTTTTCACTGACCAGGTATGCCACAAATGTCTTTCAAGAGGATAGATGGATCACAGAGTCATCATCCTTGATGGTCTCCCGTCTCACAGATCTAACTACCATCACCATTGTCTATGAATAGGGCTTCCGAAATACCCTGCAAGTCTATCCACCTTTTTTCATCTCTTCCACCACCATCTCCACCTCTATGCCTCTATTGTCTCTTTGCCTGGGGACTGCATAATTTCCTTATTGATTTTCCTATATCCATCCTGACCCTGGTTGAATCCATGATCCTCACAGCCACCCAGAGCACTTTCCCACATTGCTCACAGCTTCCCTGGGTTTCTGCTGCATTTATAACCCTGCACTGTGTCCACTGGTGTGACCGCCTCTTCCCTGACCTCACTGAGCCCCACTTTTCTGCCTTGTTGTGGGTCGAACTATGTCCACAGAGAAGGTACACTCAAGTCCCAGCCCCCGGCAACAGTGAATGGGAAATTGTGTCTTTGCAGATGTAATCGAGTTGAGACAAGGTCACTGTGGATTATAATAGGCCTCAATCTAATGACCCGAGTTCTCATAAAAGTAGAAGATAAATTTGGACACAGACATGCAGAGAGAAGAATGCTGTGTGAATGTGGAGGCAGAGATTAGAGTGATGAATCTATAAGCCAAGGAATGCCAAGCATGGCTGGTGACCACCAGAAGCTAGGACAGAGGCAAGGAAGGATTATCCCCCAGAGCCTTCGGAAGGAACCGACCCTCCAAACACCTTGATTTTGAACATCTGGTCTACAGAGCTGTAAGGGATACATTTTTGTTGTTCTGAACCATCCAGTTTGCAGTATTTTGTTACGGCAGCTCTAGGAACTAACCACCTCCCCGACGCGCCCTGCTGTCTAGAACCTCTTTGAGGATGTCTGCATTCATGCTTCCTCTGACGGGAACACCTTCCTGCATCCTGGCATTCCCACAAGTTGGTAGCTCTCTGAAATCATCTTATGTATTTAGCTACACATTTATTATTTATCTTACTCCAAGAGAGCAGGGGCTCTGTCTATTGTTCACTGTTTTATGCCCAGTTTCTAGAAAAGTAGGCGGCATGTGGCGGGCTCTCTGGAAATGATTTTAGAAAAAAAATAAAAGAATGTCTGTCTTGTTCTTGGCACTATTTCCAGCTTCTAGTACAGTACCTGGCACATAACAAACTTTCAATAGCTAGTGAATGAATGAACACATTTAAAAAGTCAATGAACTGACCGTGATAATTTCTGATCATTGAGCATGTACTGTGTGCCTGGAATGCTAATTCCCTACCTTGATTATCCTAGTTTATCCCCCACCCAACAAGGAGAATAGAACAGAGCAGGCTCTGTTATGATCTCTTTTCAATCATTTCACCAATATTTACTGAGTACCTACTATGTGCCGCTCTGTGGTAAGCACTAAGGACTCAGCAATGGACAAGAAGACGGAAACTACTGCCTCAGTGGAGCTCACATCCTAGTGGGGAAGGGCTGAAAGGGAATAAATATGGAAAATAATGAGTCAGATGGTGACAGGAGCTGGAGACAAGCGAAGCAGGGATGGGAGCTAGGAATGCGGGGTACAGGTGGAGTGGTCAGCAAAGGTTCCATATTTCAATAAAGACTTGCAGGAGGTAAGAGATCAAAGCCCAGGGAGGTGAAGCAACGTGTAATTCAAAACTCAGGATTATAAGTGGCAGAGCTGGCATTCGAACCCGGGACGGTCTGACTCTGAGACCTGTTGCTTTTCATCTCAGTGTTCTCCTAGATCCAACCTGCTGGAATTTCCACCTCACTGAAAGGTTCATTAATAATTTCCGTGGGTGTTTGATTTCGCCTAGCTAAAAATTCCTTTCCCCCTTTTCCTCCCAGTCCGCCCCTAGCTGTTGTACCCACTGCACAGGGTTCTATTCTTTCACGGCGGATGGCTGCCTGCTGGGCTGTTTTGATCACGTTTTGCGATGCCAGCAGCGTGCACTGTGGCTATGCTGCCTCGAAGCCCTGCAGAGCACACGTTTATAACTCCCTGGCAGCCAGCGCTCAGCAATGAGAGGAAGTCTGCTGGAGGCCAGGGGCTCGCCCTGGGGCAAACAGAGGCCAACATCTGGTTTGTGACAGGGTGGCTGTCCAAAACACCATGGTACAGCCTCTGGTCTACAGTTTCCTGGCAGTAAAGACAATCTTCTCCAAATTGATACTTTTTCTAATAGAGGGGTCAAGTGCTCACCAGAATGACCTCCCGTGGCAATTCTTGAATGCCTCCGAAGATCACAAATCCTGCATCTGTCCAACTTCACTGGCAAAGAGCCTCGTAAAACGCATCGTTCTCGGGTACCCCTGCGGGAGCTCTGATGGGCCTTGCTCTCTCCCGGTGTCAGCTGTGCCCTTCTGCTCACAGAGCTGCCTGTTTTAGTGTTCACCGTCAGGAGTAAAGTTCCTGCAAATACCACGTGGGCCCATCGAACGCACCCAGTAGGATGTGGGAATAACTTTCGCAAAGACCACAGTTTCCCTTAAGATGTCTCCCACTTGTAGATCAAAGCCGACATGTCCTTGGTCCTAACAGCCATAATTCACTCCTTGCCCTAAAACCTCACATCGCTTTTAAAGATTTGATGGTCTGAGCAGCTGCGAACCTTGGCTTTCATCTCGGCTGGATTTATTTCCCCTTCTCTGCTCAGCGATTCCAACTTTTGTAACTTAAATTATTTCCAAAGTCCCAGAATTTGGGTGTTCTTCTTCCCCACTCCCACCCTCACTAGCGGGTGTTTTTAAGCCTGTCTTGGAACTCAGAAGGTGTTCACATTTACAAAGCGCATTTTAGATATGGGGTCAACCCAAGGGACAGATGATGCTGGCCTATGAGTCCTGCTGAATATTCTGTTTATATTTTCCCCTCTCTCTACACACACAAAAAAGTTTAAACCAAGGGGTTATGGGGCATGGAGTCTGCGGTCAAGGTTAACATCATTGGTAATAAGAAAGACAGATGTTATGTAATCCCTGATAAGAAGCATTGAGGGTACGACATCGCTTGTGTGGTCTCCTGGCCCAAATGCACAACCTCAATCTGATCACAAGAAAACAGCAGACAAACCCAAACTGAAGGACATTCGACAACATGCCTGACCAGTGTCCATCAAAATGTCAAGTTCATGAAAGACTGAAGGTCTGCCGCAGGTTAAAGACCAGAAGAGGCATGTGGGATCCAGGGTTTGATCCTGGAACAGAAAGTGGACATGTGTGGAAAACTGGTACATTTCCAACGAGGTCCATAGTTTGGGTAAAAGCACTGCACCACTGCAAACGTTCTGGTTTTGATGACTCATTGGGGTTCGTAAGATGTTCCCATTGGGGGAAACTGGGGGAAGGGTACACAAGAGCTCACTGTACTGTCTTTGCAGTTTTCCTGTAAATCTGAACTTATTTCAAAATCAAAAGTTAGAAAAAGAAAAAGAATGCAGATTCTAACAGGCAGAGTTTGACTCTGCGACTTACTGGTTACGTGATCTGTGCAAGTTACTTAACCCCTCTGCGCCTCGATCTTAGCATCTGTAAAATGGGTATAAAAAAATAGCACCCACCTGAGAGGGTTCTTGTGAGAATGAAAGGAATTCATACAAGCCATGTGTGGAGAACTGTATCTGGTACTAAGAAATGCCAGAACAAATGCCATCTACTATTAGTACCCTTTGTCTTACTGCTGTCACTCTGCTCTTCCTCTTTTCCTGAGAGAGAATGAGGTGAAACATGTACAGTAATTCTGTGTCCTCTGTCACCATATCAACCCAGTACATTTCATAATATCTGCCGGGGAACTGCTTCGTAATAATTTTTAAAAATATAATTAATAATTTTATATAAAGATCCATATTTTGTACTTCTATTTGAACAAAAAAGTGAGAGAAGCACTGGAAAATTGGGCCTACTTTCTCACATGGAATCATACGCTGCAAATGAATGCAGTATGCTCAGTTAGATGGAGCATGTGACCACACTCCCCTCCATGTGACCATGCACCCTTCCTCTCTCTATTGCCTCTCCAACGCTAAGAATAAACCCTACCATCCTTGGCCTGATATCTTTCTTACAGTTAAAAAAAATGTTCCCATGTATCTGTGGTTGGCTAAATAATGATCCCCGAAGATGTCTCTGTCTTGATCCCAGAACCTGCAAATATGTTACTTTATGTGACAAAGGGGATTTTTCAGATAAAATTTAATTAATGATCTTGAGATGGGGATGATATCCTGGATTATCTAAGTGAGATCAATGTAATCACAGGGTTTTAATAAGAAGGAGGCAGGAGGGTCTGAGTGAGAGAGGAGGTGTGACCTTGGAAGCAGAGGTCAGAGTGATATGATGTGAATATGGAGGATGGGGCCACAAGCCAAGGAATGCAGGCGGCCTCTGGGAGCTGGATAAGGCCAGGGAATGGATTCTCTCCTTGGACCTCCATAGAAATGCAGCCTTGTCGATAACTTGATTTTAGATTCTGACCTCCAAAATTATAAGATAATAAATTTGTGTTGTTTTAAGCCACAAAACATGTGGTAATTTGCTTGAGTACTGATAGGTCACTAATACTGTACAGAAGTCTTCAACAAAAATGATAGCAATACAGCAGAGGCCACCCAAATCTTCTTAGGCTCAGTGCACTTTACTCACTTGTGTGATCTGCCTCGTTCTTGTGGGCATTGTGTTTGTTGCCCCTAAACCAGGAGCTTTATATCATTCATTCACTCACTCATTCACTCACATGTGCTTAATAATTACTCATTGAGGACACCAAGGGGAATGACCCAGTCCCTGGCCTTAAAGACCTTAGAGTCTGAGTGGATATTCAAGGGGACTAACTACAATATTGAAACTCTGAAAAGAGAAAAATCATATTCTTTGAAAAATACACAAAATAAATTTTAGAAAATTTATTTATTTATAGCGTTGTCCCAATGCTATCTAAGTCTGCCTTCACAATAACCTGGAGGAAACAGATATCATATCCTACTCTGACCATCTTAAAAGTAAGGAAAGTGAAGCTCAGAGAAGTTAAGTAACATATTTAAGGTTGTATAACTGGTGAGTGGCAAGCTTGCTCCAGTAAGAGCCGAAAGCTTGTTCCATTTCTATATAAGGTGGCTCAAATCTGTTGGAACTTCCCCAAGGAATGCACCCCTTAAGAATCTGGCACATTTTATATGACAAATCTAATCCAGAGGTAGCCCTGGGCTGGGCTGTTTGTGGCTGCAGCCACTTCGCTACGTACTCTGAGCAGAAGGAAGAACAAGACCAGAAAAAGCAGATCAGAACTGACTCCACACCTGGCTAGGAGGACTTGGAGCCACCCCCAACACGAGCTTTTCATCAAAGCACACACGCTGGACATTCATATTAAGAGAGGGCTGGGAATTCCAGTGGGTAGCCTGTAGCTTATTGCTCTGTGCAGAGAGGGCAACAGATTTGGTCACTGAGCACATCCACATACTGGTCCCCTCACCTGCCATAGATGGCAGAGCCTGATAACTGCCCCCCAATGTATGTTCTCTCTTTCTTTCTCATAGTAACAAAGCTTGCAGGTTTGAGTTGGGCCCATGACCATCCCGAATAAATACTGCATCTCCCAACTTCCCCTGCAGCTAGGTGTGGCCCAGTGTTTAATATCTGGCCAGTGTCATGTGAGTAGATGTGTGGTGTGCGACATCGGGGTTGTGCTCTTAAAAGGAAGGTATGGCTCTTTCCTTCCCCGACGAGATTTTTGTGAGATGAAATGAGAGAATGTTAGTCATGTACCTGGCACAGGTCTGGTGCATAGCATGCCCTCAATTCATACTTGTTGAGTGAAGGAATGAAAAAGTTGACATAACAGAGTTCTACAGATACACAATGGCTGAATGAACCCATTGCTCAATATCACCTTCTTAGCGAGACCTAGGCTAACCAAGCAATGGAAAGGTGTAACTTGTCCCTGCTGCCATACCCCTAATCCTCCTGATGACTCTTTGCTCTCCATCCACAGCATTTATCACCCTACAACATAATGTACTTATTTATTACCTAATAGGTTTTTGCCTTTCCCACCATAAAAATAGATTTCTATCTATTTTGTTCCCTGATGCATCTCAAGTATCTGGAACCATGCCCAGCACACAGTAGGTATCAATGAACATTTTTTGAATGAATGAATGAATAAATGTTTGAAATGTTCATGGGGATCCATGGCTGTTGGAAGTGTGGATGCGACCATATGTGAAGCAGCCCCATTAGAAGAAAGCTCTTCACTTTCTCAAGGCACTTTAGTGCTATGTTGAAAATGGTCTTGACAACCATGTAAATCTATAATCACTGTGATGTGCAGGGTGCCCCCTGGGGTTGTGTAACAGCTAAAGCAGAGCCTGATGGGAAGGGCTATGCTGATAAACACCACTCAGCTCTGCTCCACACCGACAAGGCCCACGAACACCCTCCAATGCCCTCTCTTCAAAGACACAGATTTAGGTCTGCAGTTAAAAGAATTTTCTGTCTCTGGACAACTTCACTGGAATCCAGAATCTCATAATGTCGAACTATTCTACCTGACCATTGCAAAAATGAGATAATTACTCAAAAGTCACCCAATATTGATTGAAAAGGTGTCAGCTTCTGTTGACCCTCTCATGTGAGACGATGATGAGGAAGAGGACTTACGTGCCAGAAAAGTCTCTGTAGGCTTTATCTGTATTAACTCATTTAAGCCTCATAACAATTCTAGGATGTGGGTATTATCACCAGATGAGCATACCGTGGATCACAGAGGTTAAGAAATTCATCCAAGGCCACCCAGCTAGAAAGTGATGGGAAAAAATGCTAAGTCAGGCCAAGTCATAAATGCAAAGAGAAGCAAGGCCTCATGAGTGCAGCATTGCAGGACAGGTGCTGGCAGGACATGTGAAAGATGTGGTCCACACTCAGGGCCATGGGCAGCTGGGAAGAAGTAAGACTGGCTCCTGGGCCACTTCCTGTCCTCAGCTGTAGCTGGAAGGCACCTGACACATTCTTCCTGGGGCTTCTGACATTCCAAGGCTGAGCATTTGCTTCCCCTTTTAAAACATTCCCTTTCCATGGGTTTCTTGCCTATGCCTCCAGTTGGGCTTAAATACACATCTGCACCATGGTGAACTTTCATTCCCCTGAAATAAGTTTGCCAGTAAAAACAAAAGTGGCCTCAACATGTAGAAGTTCACAGAAAAGCCCTTTTATAGAAAAATATAGCATTCATGCTCTTGAGCACTGAGCTCTGTGAGAGAGAGGAGAGCGAGCATTCTTTCATCACAGCTCTGGAGAGCTGGAAGGAGTTGGGGGGATCAGCCCTCCCTGCCTGCTCCCCCTCCTTTCCTTCCTTAAGCATTTACAGTTGTCTACTGATTGCCTGACCCCATATCCACTTCCTCCCCATTCTTGTTAAGAGAATCCACTTAGAATAGCAATGCACCCCAGTATAAACAGTCATTTCCCTATTCTCCCTTGCAACCAAGGGTGACCATGTGACACAGATCCGGTCACTAAAACACAACCTGAAAACTTTTGTTTCCTGATCATGGATTTGCTGCTTCTTGATTCTCCCTCCTTCGGCTTGACTGAAATGTGGAGGTGAGGGGCGCAGGTGAAGCAGCTACCTATGACTATAAGATAGCGAGAATTAGCATGGAAGCTAGAGGCCAAGGACAGCAGAGCAGACAGAGAGAAGAAAGCTGGGACGCAGGGTTTTTTGTTGCTCGTGTGAATGGACTCTAATGACATGTGCCAACGTCACGGATGCTTTGAGATAAGAGATGACTTTTGCCATCTAGGAATCCAAATATGATTCAACTGCTGCACTTTACAGATGGAGAAACTGAGGGTCGAAGATAGAGACAGGATCAGAACCCAGATTTATGTCGTAAGTCTAGTTTTGTTCTTTCTACTAGTCCAGGGGTCCCACGATGTGACAGAAATCTATAGTGGTGTTACAAAAGATAATCTTAGATAATACCCTTCTCAATTCTCGTTTGATCTAGGTCATAGGCAGCCTAGCTCAGAGGTTGAGAGCTTGGACTCTGGAGGCAGACTTGCTGGGGTCCAAGTTCTGGCTTCACCACCCATTAGCTGAGTGACCCTGAACGTGTTGTTGGCCCTCTCTGTGTCTCATTTCCTTCTCTATAAAACAGACATGATAATAATGTCAATGTCATGCAGTTGTTGTGAGCAGTTAATGAGGGAGCACCTGGAACACACTAAGCATCAAATAAATATTAATTATTAGTAAGTCAAGGAGAAAGTCTCAATAGTCGCTAATCCCTCTTTTTAGCTAAGAGAACAGGCTTCAGGTTTGGAGTCTTGGCTAGAATTTAATAATACTGTTTCATTTTCATTGAATTTATTTTTACCAATGCTTTCCACTTATGGCAAACATTGCTGGCTTTCTACTTAAGGTAGTGCTATAAATTCGCCTTTTAAAATGATTTTAAGCCAAAAGAAGTCTGTAAATTAAAAAAAAAAATAGTACAGCTAGTACTTAAACGTGACAAAATCATGAATATGCTATTCAAGTTCCTGAAGTTTGGGAAACACTTTCTAGACCAAAGGAGAGAAATCTGTAGACTTACTCTGCTATCCCCCTCCCACTAACCCTTCCCACACCCTCCACCCCCTCTGCCCCTGAGGCCAGCAGGGCTCAGGTGTTAACTGAATGAAATTCACCTTGGGCTTCCTCGGTTGGTCCAGTTCTCTCTGACAGAATCCAGAACCTGACGCTGAACCTGGTGATGGAAAGAGCTAACCCGAACAGGCTGCTGGCAGCGGCTGAATGGCTGCGAGTCTTGGCAGGCTAAGGGTTGGGGTTTTACCATCTGTATCAAAAGTGCTGAATGTGACTTGCACAGAGGACCTCTAGAAGGACACTCCAGACACTGGGGACAGGGGCTGCTTCTGGTCGAAGAGTCATGGGTGGCTGTGGGGCAGGGATGTGTATTCACTATTCAAAAACCTTAATATATCATGAAAGGAAAGGGCATGGGGTGGGTGTGGGGCTCTGGAGGGTTACAGCTGCCAAAGTTTCTGGATTTCCTGAGGATCAGAGAGTCCTTTAAACACTGGAGAACTGAAAGAGGGTTTGTCTCCAGCTCCCAGGGGTAGGGGCGGCATCTGAGCTCCCTGTCCTGCTCCAGCCGGCCAGGGGGTGTAATACCTACTAGTTATCTAACTTCTCTGTGGGGTGGTTTATGGCGCTAGGCAGGCCTCAGCTGCTTACCTGCAAGAGCCTCATGGGGTGTTTCTGGCCCCCTGCCTCTCTGAGCACATGGCTGGGGGCACAGCAAGAGTTTAACTGAACACAGTGCTATTCAGGGATCAGCGCTTGGACCTCCCTCCCCTCCTGTACCCCACAGACACTCCCATTTCTAGAGACAGCTCAGTGCGGTGTAACATTGAATCCTGACCAGCAAGCCTGAGCTCAGACCCACGCCTCACTACTTCCTGGAGGTGTGACCTCAAGCAAGTGGCTTAACATTTCTGTTTCTTAGCCTCCTTCGTTGTCGAATGAGGCTAATTTCAAACCCACCTGTTGGTACGGTTGCGGATAACCACGTAGTGCAGTGAGAACAGTTATTGCTACACAGTTGTGATTTTTATTGTTATGACACCGTGAAACAGAAAGAACACTGCAAAGCACACTGAGTGTCTCAGATGGCCAGGCCTGGTGCCGAGCCCCTGGCTCTGCATCTCCCCCTAGTCTTCAGGTGGCTTTCCGTGGTAGGTACCGCTACTTCCACTCTACAGGTCAGAAAACCAAGGCTCAGACTGCAGAAGGACCTTGTCCAAAGTCCCCCACTCAGGAAGACACAGAGCTAGCTTCTCACTGGAGCATATCATTCTTCAAAGACTGCACTGTCTCCACCACTGCGTGGAAGAATATTTACAACCGGGGAGACCCCCTAGTGGACCATGAAATGAATCTAGCAGATGGCACAACCACTGAGGAAAAGATGAACCTCGGTATTTAAACTGGCTAACACTTTCTACTAAACATGGCTGAACATTCCATGTCCTCTAAGTAATTTAATTTTAACAGTAACCCCATGAAATATTCTACCATTTCAGAGATGAAGACGCTGAAGCCCAGAGAAGTTAAACAATTTCCCGCAGCGAACAGCAAAACCAGGATGTGAACCCAAGCCGGCTGGCTCCACAGTTGGTGTACATTATCATACAAGACACCCTGCCTCAATCGAAGAGAACCGAAAATACCGGATCTAGCTCAGGTGGAGGGGGGTGTGTTATTTTGTTGATATTTTTTGTTTTCAATTGTGTGTTTATCCATGTCCAGGTGTGAGTGCCTGCACTGTGTTAAAATATAAACTGTATTTCTTCCTGTGAGTCTAGATCAGGGGACAGGCACACATTTTCTATAAAGGGCCAGAGAGTTAATATTTCTGCATTGGCCATATGGTCTCTGCTGTAACTATGCAACTCGTGAGAGTAGCCACAGGCATTATGTAAATGACCAGAAGGGGCTGGGTGCCAATAAAACTTTATTTGTGGACACTAAAATTTTAATTTCTTATCATTTTTATGCATCATGAAATCTTCTTCTTCTTTTGATTTTTCTCCCCAACCATCAGAATGTGTGAAAACCATTCTCGGCTCCTGGGCTGTGCAAAAACAAGCAGTGGGCAGACTGGGCCTGTGTGTGCCACCTCTGGCCTAGGTCAGCAGTATCTGAAACCCACTGTCACGGAGCTTTTGCCCACACCTGCCCTCCTGTTTCTAGAAGTCTATATTTTCTTCTTTAAAAAGGCTCTTCTGGAGACAAATACTGCATGAGTCTACTTCTGTGAGGAATCTAAAGTTGTCAGACTCTGGAATGGTGGCTGCCGGGGGCTGGAAGGAGAAGGGGGCCATGGGGAGTTGTTGTTCAATGGGTATAGTTTTAATTCTGAAAGATGCAAAAGTTCTGGAGATGTGCTGTACGAAATTGTGCATACAGCTGATACTACTGTACCGTACACTTAAAAATGTTGAAGATGGCAAGTTTTATGTGATGTGTTTTTTATCACCACACACACAAATGTGTACACACACACACACACTCACACCCCTCAGGGTTTCTTCTGGCCTCTGTGTATTTGCCCCAGGAGCATTCATATGGGCAGAAGCAGCAGCTGATCTGTCCCACTGTAAGTATTAGACACCCTCCTGCATAGCAGGGTATAGAGAAGCCCATCCTTGACCTTTAACCTTTCTGCCTAGGGCTACAGAAAGCCAAGAGTCTCCCAGCCCAGGTCAGGACAGGGCCATGAATGGGCAGCTCCTCCCGTCCTGCCCTACATTCCTGCTCTACATTCTGGTCCATGCCCCTCCTGTCTCCTGAACTACTGAAGTCACCACCTTACTAGTCTCCTGCGTGCAGCCCTCTTCAGCTGACAGGTACTGTCCATATGGCAGATCCTGCTAAAATGTATAGTGGGTTGAATTGTGTCCACTCTCCAAATCTATGCCCACCCAGAACCTCAAAATATGACCTTATTTGCAGATGTAATCAAGGTAAGGCTTGAGGTAAGATCCTTCTGGATTAGGGTGGGTGCTAAATCCTATGGAAGTGTCCTTATCAGAGACAGAAAAGGGCACAGAGACACAGGGAGGAGAAGATGATGTGAGGATGGAGGCAGAGATCGACAGATACATCTACAAGCCAAGGAACACCTGGAGCCCCCAGAAGCTGGAGGAGGCAAGGAAGAACTCTCCTCTAGAGCCTTCAAAGGGAGCGTGGACCTACAGGCACCTTGATTTCCAAACCTCTCACCTCCAGAACTGAGAAGAATAATTTTTTGTTGTGTTGAGCCCCCTGGTTTGTGGTAATTCATTACAGCATCCCCCCAAAGTAACACAGAACCTGAGTCCAAGCCTGTCCCTCCTCCCGCCCTTCTCACCTCACCTGAGGCGAAGCTACAGCCCTCAGAGTGGTCCACCTGACCTGACCCCATCACTAGCCCTTGGCCTCACCTCTTCTCACTCCCTCTCATCACTTCCACTCCAGCTAAGCTGGTTTCTTCACTGCTCCTCAGACCCATGAGTGCACTGGCTGCCTTTGCAGGTGCTGTTCCTTCTGCCTGGAACACCCTTCCTCACACCTCCCTGGAGGGCTTCCTTCTTCTCCTTTGGCCTTTGCTCAAAATCACCTTCTCAGAGAGGCTTTCCCTGACCCCTCGCTTCCACTTACAATAGGATCTGCTCTGTACCAGCTTCCCAATCTCCTCCCCTGCTCTACTTTTCTACATGAATCCATCACTGTCCAAAATGCTATTTTACTTAATAATTAAAAAAGAATCTTATTGTTTCTCTCCCCCTGTTAGAATGCAAGTTCTGCAAGGGTGGAGTTTTTATCTGTTATGTCGCTGCTGTGACCCCAAACCTGGTGCATTGTGCTTATCATGAATAAATATTTGTTGACTGATGAGTGAGTGAGTGAGTGTGGTGAGCAGAACTCTGGAGCCTGTGACTATGTGAGGTTACGTGGCAAAAGGGCATTAAGGTTGCAGGTGGAATGAAGGTCGCTGATTAGCTAACCTCAAAATAGGGAGAGCATCCTGGATCCTCCAGATGTGCCCCATGCTACCACAGGGTCCTAAAAGCGGACGAGGGAGGCAGGAGAGTCAGGGAGAGATGCGAGCACGAAAGATCAGACTGATGTGATACGAGCAGGACTGGACCCACTATTGCTGGCTTTGAAGACGGGGAAAGGGGCCATCAGCCAAGGAATGTGGGCGGCCTCTGGAAGCTGGAAAAGGCCAGGAAACGGATTCTCCCCTAGAGCCTCCGGAGGGAATGAGGCCCTGTGGACACCTTGACTTTAGCCCAGTCAGACCCATGCCAACTTCCGACCTCCGGAACTGTGAGATAACAAATTTGTACTGTTTGTAAGCCCTAGATGTTACGTTAATTTGTTACAGAAAACGTAATACAATAATACTTGTGAACAGTAATTATAATATTCATGAACATGGGGTGTTTTCTCTGTGCCACGCGCTATTTTCAGTGCCCTACACGTACTGGCTCATTTAATCCTTACGGCAACATTACCACGACACAACCGTTGAGATGGTGACTGCTAGAACCGAATCTTACAAATGTGGAAACTGAGGGTCGGAAAAGTGAAGTTGCTCGCCTGCTCTCAAGCTTTTAAGTGGTAGAGCTGGGGTTTGACCTGGGGCAGTCTGGGTTCAGAGGTTATGTTCTGAAACTCCATACTTGGTTATGAGGATTACGTGGGTGCAAAGTCGTAGAAAATACCAGAAGGGGACTATTAAAGACAAAGATTTCTGATTTAGGCTGTCTGGCGGAGAATCCTGGTCGGTGTGGAGTCTGAGGCAAAAAAAAAAAAAAAAGGAAAGAAAAGAAAAAAAGAAAAGTTGCTCCTATGTGCATTTACCAAAATATCCTTCCATATTTTAAACCAAGTGGAAAAGTTATTGAACACCCTACAATCAAAGAGCATGACAATTTATAAAGGCCGACGGTGCCACGTCCGTGCACGCACCCTCACTGACCCTCAGGGCAGGGTCCCAGTGGCCTTATGTCCCGGAACCAGCGATGTTTGGCAACGGCTGTTCCCTCACACCACAACGCAAGGTGGGAAAACAAGCAAACACCAACGGTCTGTCTTTACTTGCTTTGTTTACCATGGTTTTTTTCTTTTTGCATTGACTATTTTAAATGTTGCATTAAAACATTGATCTCGATTACTGAGTTTCTTGCACCCCCTTAAGTTTTGCACACCGGAGAATGTCTCGCTTGTCTCACTTTAGTCCCAGCCCTAATCCTGTTTATGTCACTTCCCAGCTCTGTGACTTCCTTCCTGGGAGCCTCAGTTTTCTCACCTGTCAAATGGCAATGAACTTGCTTCAGTGGGGACCCAGGGAGTGAATGCAGGCAAAGTGTTCAGCTTGGCCCCTGGTCCCAGAAGCCCTCATCCGGTGTTATTTATTTTTATGATTATTCAGCACCTGTCACTAAATTAGTCATTGATTCATGGTGGCCATGATGGGGTTGGTGGCCACTCAATATTCATCAAACAAATGATGGCTATTGACATACTATTAGAGTCACCGCCTCAGGGGTCCGAGCTGCCATCAGAGAGAAGAGAACAGAGGCACAGGCTGCAGAGACATCTATTATGAAATTTTTTTTCCCTTTAGCAAGGGGGGTGTGCCGGGGTAGGGGTAGAGGACAGAAGGGGCCGGTTTTAAAACAATAAAGTCAATTTGGTATGGTCTGCTTTGGTGTTTTGAGATCTTTGAAAGAGATATTGTGTGCTGCGGGCGGGGGGGGGGTGGACGGGAAGGGGTTATATTTACACTGTAAAGGGTGAGCCCTGACCTTTGCTGGCGGCGGCCTCTCCTTGGTGAACTTGCCGGGGTCTGGACTGCCTTTGCCGCCACAGTCTTAGACTGAGACTAATGCAAGCCAGCTGAGTGGCAGGGGCCTTGACTGACCTCTCTCGCTTGGGTGGTTTCAATTTTTGCAAAGCCCAGCTATCTTGGGGACAGAACACAGCTCTCAGCCCCGAGCCTCTGGCTGCTTAGGCGGGGACCCTGGGTGGGTGATGCTGTGGGTTGTGTGTCCCCACAAAAGATACGTTCGACTCTTAACCCCCAAACCTGTATATGCGACCTTATTTAGAGATAAGGGTTTTGCAGATATAATCAAGTTAAGATGAGGTTATACTGGATTAGGGTGGGACCTAATCCAATGACCTGTGTCCTAATAAGAGGGAAATTTGAGCACAGACATACAGGGAGAATGTCACAAAAAGACTAAGGCAGAGATCAGAATGCCAAGGGTAGCCAAAAACCATCAGGAGCTAGGAGAGAGGCATGGAACAGATTCTGCCTCAGCCTCCAGAAAGAACCAGCCTCGCCAATGCATACCTCGATTTCAAACTGCCAGCTCCAGAACTGAGAGACAATCAATTTATATTCTTTGACGCCATCCAGTCTGTGGTACCTTGTTATGGGAGTCCCAGGAAACAAACACGGGTGATCTTGTTGACCTGCTGGCATCTATCAGTTTTCTTTTCGACTTTGGTGGGCACAAGGCCATGGGCACTGAGACAGCCTGGCCTCCGAACTGCTAAATTCAGGCATGCCTCCCTGTCCTGCCACGGGGAAGGTGAGTCACCCAGGTCAAGCATGTGCCCGCTCTTAGCCTCCACTTCTGCATCTGCGTCTCCAGACTTTACTCATCTCCCTACTCCTCTATGCTTTTACTGTATCTTCAGACAACCTGCACGATTACTTTACTTAATAGTTCCCTTAAACTACTTTAGATTGACTCGGTTTTATAAAATATAGCTTTTTCCTAAGACATAATATCCATAAAATGACCCCTTGTTTTCACTTAAATAAATTTGTCTAAAGATAAGACTTTCATCACTACTGCAAAGAGAAAATCAATACCGCTTGCCATCGATAATAAAAACAAAAATAAAGAATACGTAGAAAACAACTGTTCATAAGTCTAGCTAAATATGGTTGCCTGCCAAAGGCCCTGAACCTGAGTTTTTTTCTCATTTTGTTAAAAATACATATTTTCAGGGATTAGGAGGTGTTAAAGACATACTAGCACTAAATAGAGACTTCCCTTCTTGCTTTCTTATTGACTTGGAAAGCCTGAGAGAAAACAGGTGTGTGGCATCCTCACTCTGCAGACTCATGACTGCTGCTGCCACTTTCATGTGCCATGTAAAGTAATCTCTGTACCAATAAACCAGTCGGGAGAGGTTACATTGTGTGTTGATTTCAAACATCCTCAGTATTTCGGTGGCTTAAATGCAATCAAAGATGATTTCTCCTCCATGTTATATGTCCACTGAGGGTCAGCAGGGGGTTCTGTGAATTAGTCACTTGGGGCACCCATTAAAGAAGAAGCCCCCCAATTTAAACACTGGATAAGCACACACAGAGGGTCTAATGTTGGCTGTTGAATACCCTCGCCTGGAAGTGACATGGTTACTTCCACCCTCAACTCAGTAGCTAGAATTAATCAGTTGCCTCTCCCCGACACCCCTGCCCGGCCACAAGAAGGGCAGGAAATGCAGTCCTGCCATTCTGGGTCATTTTGGATGAAAGCAGGGAATGGCACTAATGGCAGTCACAGTGACTCACTGAGACCCAGCGCTGGGTCAGCCCAAATCAACCCACATCAGGAGTTGGCATATTGCGCCCTGTGACTGGCCGCTTGTGTGTGTAAATGAGGTTTTACTGGAACAGAGCCATGCCGTTTGTGTATACATTGTCTAAGGCAGCATTCATGACACAACAGCAAAGCTGAGCAGTTGTGACAGAGACTATATGGCCTGCAAAGCCTAAAATATTTCCTATTTATCCCTTTCAAGAAAAAGTTTGCTGACCCATGGTATGGATGGTCCCCCTCATGCCCTCTAGAAGTACAATTCTGCAACCTTGGGTTATTGCTAGTAGGATTTAATGTCTGCTTTTTCTTGGCCTCTGTTCCTTTGCCCTTGAATGACTAATACTCCGTGGACTTGAGTCTCAACTAACGTCATAGACAACTTCTCAAAAAAGTATCACAGAATTCTTCAAACACAATGGCTTATGTTTATCAAGCACACATTATATGCCTGGTCCTATTCCACGTAGTTCATAAACACCAACTCCTTTCATCTTTACAAGAATCCTATGTGTAGAGACAACTGCTGTCCTTTAAGTTGAAGGAGCTGAGGCACAGAAAGGCTGAGTAACTTGACCAAGATCACACAGCTTCTCAGGGGGAAAGCTGGGACCTAGACCTTGGCAGTCAGGCTCCAGAGGCCACACACTCACTGACTCCTGCTTTGTCTCTGCCTCTTGAGACTGAAGTCAGCAGCGCTCCCTGTAAATGCTATTAAATCATGACTAAAACACCTACCGTGTTTATTAAACTCGGAACCTATACATGCATGAGAAAACTTCCCCAAAGAAAGTTCAGGTGTGAATCTTCCACCTCTGTTCAATTTCTCTACAGCAATTCTACATATTAAGAATGTTTTACATTCTTAACTTAAACTTAAAAATGGCTCTTCTTACCTGGAAAAGCCATCTCCATTCATTAGCTCACAGATAGACAGAAGGAACTAAATATTGGCCATCTACTGCTTTGTTCTAGCCACCATGTAGCACTATTTCATCTTGTCCCAGCAGGGGGCATGTGACCCAGGTGGAGCCAATCACAATCCCTGACTGTAGGAACTGGTAAAGAACCAATCACAGATCTTCTCTGGGATTTCTGAAACTGGATCTGGGACAGAGAAGGCTCTTTTCCTCTGGGTTTTGGTCACCTGCAGAAGAGCCTGGGGGTAGCTAGCGTGACGATGGAGAACAGGAATAACCAGAGAGGCACACTGATTTGTCCAAAGTCACACAACAGGCAGTGGTAGACCAGGACCCATGCCATCCCCAGAATCATAATCCGAGCATGACTTCTGCAAGATTCCACACACTCGCCGTGGCTAAGGTGTGTCCTGTGCACCCACAGCCATCCTGGCTTATGCCGCTGCTTGGCATAATTTTTAGTGATGTTCCTCTTTTATACTAAAAATATGTCCAGGTTTGGGCTATAAGTTATATGGTCACTCTGACCACAGCATTATTAAATACAGAGAAATGTCTTTTTTTTCTTTGAGTGTAATCAATGAGATGAGAAAATACACATAATATTAAAAACCCCTCAAAATCTAAATCTATGAATTAGACATAATTTTAATTTGTTCGAGACTATACATATGCTAAGTTAAAAACTTTAAAAAAACTGGAAAGACCAAAGATAAAGCAAAGTAGCTTAAATGAATGCTGGGAATACAGGTTACTAATACAATTTTTTTTGTGTGTGTTTTTATGGTATTTTTCCAATGATTCCACAAGAAACATATAATAATTTTATAGTCAAACAGAAAGACATTATTATTTTTAAAAGAGTTAGCCCTTTGTCAGCAAGCCATCATCAGAAAGGACCTTCTTAGAGGTCACTTTGTCCAAAGCCCCCACACACTGTAGGTCGCGACCCATTAGTGGGATGCAAAATCAATTTATGTGTCCTGACCGGCAATGTTTTAAATGAAATAGAAGAGAACCGTGTTTTGTTTATTTTTTTTTGGTGAAATAAAAGAGAAAATATCAGAGTACAAAACATACAGTAAAAGCCAGCATTGTTTTTGTAGAACCTTTGTCACTAGTCGTGCACATAAATACCCACACATCAGGTATGTAGCGGGCTGTGATGCAGAATGTCTTAGTGTGGAGTGTGATCAAATGAGGTTGAAAGCCACTGATTTCTAGTCCAACTCTCTCATTTTACAGATGGGAAAGCTGAGTTCCAGAGAAAGCGTATTATCCCTGATATTGTCCCATGGTGGGCAAACACCAGAAGATGTGCATACAGCCCCTTTTAAGAACCTGCCCCAGCCTTCCAGGCCAAGGTGATATGCCAGCCATTCCAACGTGCAGTATCGAATGTCCACATGATTAATGACCCCACGGCAGGTCACAAGGCAGGAGAGAAGTCAAAGCCTCAGTAACAGCACATCCTAAGAATCTAGGTCTCCGAGGTCACAATTCCACCCCTTCGCCAAGGTGGGGTCTCCCTGTGCATCATTTTAGCCACGTCCCTACTCTGGACCCAGGGGTCTGTAATGAGGCCAGTCAGAGAATTCTAGAGAATTTAAAAGTCAGGCCGCTGACTCGGGCTCAAATACAGGGCAGCTGGGATGGCCTTAGGCTATGGTTTTGGGGTTGCACAATCCTTTTGAGCAGCCAGTTCTTGGAGACTGCAATTTAGGGTTGGAATGGCAGAGATAGAAGGTCTTGTGAGATCTGGCAAGGTTTGCCGCAGAAGTTGGCAGGGGGCCCTGGTTAAGACAAACACAAACAGAGATGAGGGTCCTGGTATAAAGTAGCAGGACAGCAAAGGGCCCATCAACCAAAGTTCCAGCGCAGCAACCAGTATTCCCAGTAGCAAAAGACCGTGAGACCCAGAGGAGTTAAAAACAGATGTTGAAAAGAGTCCAATTACCCATCCAAAGGGGAAAGGCTAAATACCAGGGTATAACCATAAGAGAATAGCAGCCAGCACTAATGAAGGGCCCTAATTGTCCCAGGCACTGTCCTGAGCCCCTGGCATCCAGCTCGACAACAGCTCATGAGGTCAGTGACTCATAACGATCCTGTTTCACAGATGAGAAAATCAAGTCTCAGAACCATGATTTGCCCAGAGGCACACAGCCAGTAAGTGGTGGTGTAGGGATTTGAATCCTGGCTTTGGCTTTCTCTCTGGAGTACTAGGAGCCAGAAGATAGAATGAGGAGGGTTTATTTGAACTGACTTTGAAAGATTTCCAAGATATGTTATTTAGTGAGAAATATAAAAGGCCATTTTTGAAACATGATACAAGGCAAGATATTATTTGTTAAAAAAAATAATTTTCCAGTTGTGGGAGGAAAAATATACACATAACTGTATGGAGAAGTAACAGAAGGATACATAGACTTACAAGAAATATATGAAAAATTAAAAGGATACATAGACTTACAAGAAATATATGAAAAATTAAAAAGCAACATAAAAGGCAGGGGATTAGAGTCTAGAGGATTATGCCTGGGGCATGTGGACACTACTGAATGTGAAATAATGTGGAAATGTTGCGCCAATCAGAGAAATTCCCAGAAAATTCTCTTTAGGAGCAGAAAAAAATGAGATTTGCTCTAAGGGTGCAAATTACGTATCTCTCAACCTGGCAGTGGCCTCTCTCTGAGAGAAGATGGATTTGCAGTGTTGTTTGTCTGTCCCTGTGTCTCTCTCTCCTAATAAATGGCTCCCTGCCTAAGGCTGTGTCCCCTCCCTCCCCTGCTGCCCCGCCATTAATTATCCCTTTCAATTCCTGAGCAGAAGGTGACTGCTCCAGGCTGGGAGCCCAGAGCTCTCCACTTTTATCTCTAAAGAATCACCATGGTGGGACCTATGCCTTCAATAGGACACTCCTTTTTTACATCCATAGTTTTTTCTTTTTGTTTCTTGGGTCATTGTTGTTTTCTCTTTCTCACTTTCCTTCTCACAGATCCAATTATCAGAGAGATTTATCATGAGATATTTTCAATACATTTTGCATACACAGACCTTGGTGTGGGCTTTCTTATTCCATTGACATGTTAGAATTAAAAACGAAATCAACACCAGAGCAACAACAGCAAAGTCCCTCTCTGGATCTTTGTTCCTTCCAGAGTGATAGGATAAATTGGGATAATTCTAGAATATCCGAATGGAGTCCTTGGGACATAATTAGGGTGTTGTTACAGGCAAGTTCGGTGAATATTGGCTTCATTGTGCCCAACCTACAGGACTGAAGGGAAGAGAGGAGCAAGAATGGGGTGACCCCGTCTCTAGGAGAGACCTTGTTCCCATTCTCCTTGCATCTTCCATGACCTTCCTATGGTTCACTTGCCCCACAGCTGCTGACCAATTTTTCTAAGATGCAAACTGAATCACCCTTCCTGTTTTAACCCCCCCCAATGGCTGCCTGGTGTTCTCAAGACAAAATCCAAAAGCCTCTACAAGGCCACAAGGCTCTTGGAGGTCTGCCTCACCCAACTTCCGACCTCATCCTCCATCCCTCTCCCCTTTGTGAGACAGCCACCGGGCCTCCTGTCTGCCAGGAACACTCAGGACCCATGGCTGCCTTTCTTAATCTGATGTATCAGCTCTACTGTCACCAGCTCAGAGACCCTGCCCTGCCCACACCTCAAATTAGACCCTCCTTCCTCCTCAGAGCACTCATCTCAGCTGATATCTTCTTGACATTTGCTCATTTCCTTGTTCACTGCCTGTTACGGACTAAATTGTGTCACCTCCCACCCCCATTCTTATGTTGAAGTCTCAGTCCCCAGTGTGACTGTATTTGGAAATCTCTCTCTCTTCTCTCTCTCTCTCTCTCTCTCACACACACACACAGGTCATGTGAGGACATGCTGAGAAGGTGGCCATCTTTAAGCCAGGAAGAGAGCTCTCACCAGAAACAGAATCTGCTAGAAACTCAATGTGGGACTCCCCAAGCTCCAGAACTGTGAGCAAATACATTTCTGTTGTGCAAGCCACCCAGCCTGTGGTATTTTGTTACCGCAGCCTCGGCAGGCTAATATACTGTGTCCTCTCATTGGGGTATACATTCCATAAAGGCAGGGCTTGACTGTCAGCTCAGGGATGTATGGCCCACACCTAGCATGCTACCTGGAACAGAGCTGGTGCTCATGAATGTTCACCAAGTGCATGACAGACGGTCTTTCCTGCTCACACAGCCAGGTCTCCTATGCCTGTACCTGCTGCTGTATAAACCGGTATTTTTCAAGGGCATTGTGGTACCCCTAGGGGTGCTGAGAAATTTGTGGAAACACTTATTGGGGACATTCATGGCATTTAGTGGGCAGATGACAGTGGTTCCAGACATTCTGCAATGCATGGTCCAGCAAAATGAAAAATCTTCCCAGGTCCCACTTGGCTTTTGAATGTCTGATCAGACTTTCACACAGGTGAAGACCTGGCTTTACTGATGTGAACCTAAAACATAGGTGTCAGCAAATTAGTGTCTGTGGAGCAAAATCTATCCCACAAGAAAACAGCCTTACCCATTCATTTTATATCATCTACAGTTGCTTTCAAGCTATCAGAGCAGAGTTACAGGTATTTATTTGGGAGAGAGGCATATACACCCTAATGTCTGAAATATTTACTATCTGGCCCTTTTACAGAAAAAGTTTGCTAACCCTTGTCTTAGCACAATCCATTTTATGCAAAAACACAAAGGATTTTTTTCAGGATTTTAACATACATTAAGCTTTGCAGGAATGCTACTCTATGTGTTTAACTGCAGACGTACTATACGATAATATATTCATTCTTGATTAAATATTTCACAATATTTAATAAACAATTAATACTTAACATTAATATTCGATTATGTTATGCAGAAAACAAGAAAAAGAAATGAGATGGATGAAAATCCTAAGAAGTATTACATAAACAGTGAGCAAGTAGCTTGTGGGATAAACCCAGGATTATGAAGAAGTGTTAAGAACTGAGAATAGGAAAGTTAGTGATGTCTGACATATTAAAGATACAATGAATGGAATATATTTTTTAAAAAAGGTGAAAGAAACACAGGTGTTGCTTACAGATAGAAAGAAATGGGAGTGAGTAAGCCTTAAATGGGAAGTAGAATCCGTTCGTGCCACTTCTACACTGACAGTTATGCCAATCTCAAACTGGCCACCCACTGGTGAGAATCATTATGATGTCGCTCTGGCCCTAAGTGCCCTCTGCCCTAGAAATATGGATCAGAGTCATGGCTGCTCATCAGGGTAACTATGGTGTGGCCCTTTCACCTCCTTGCACCCAGTCTTTAATGTGTTAGCCCCCATCTCTTTCCCCTTTTCAGCTTGTTTTAAATCAATTTAATAAACCATGAGATGTTCTGTAAGCTTTAACCCCATGACCTCTGGGATAACATGTCTCTGGAGGCTGTCATTGCAACAGGGTGATTTCCTGATGACATCACCCCCCATGTTAAGAGAAGGATGGCTGCCTTCTGTTTTGTTTGGAATATAACGAGAGCTGTCTCCCATTATGGGAAGTCTTGTTGCCAGTGGCCATGCTGCTAGTGATGTCTGTGCTGCCTGCACAGTACGGCTTATCAGCCATGTTCTTGTGAGTCTTCCCATGAATGTGTCGATTTTGTTACGTCATCCAATGTGGTCACGGCTGGGCAGTTATATGTTCAAAAATAAAGTTCATAAAGTAATTTATTTTACAGTAAGTCCATTCTGTTTGACTTTTAAAAATATGTGTAAGTAGATTAAATTATATATGAATTAAATTTCAAGATAGTAAAGGGACCTTCTAGAGATGATCACCTCGCTGTGTCCTCATATGTACATGAGGAGAGGAGATCTCCCTCTTCTATAAGGACACCAATCCCGTTAAGAGGTTCCCACCCTCATGACTTCAAATCTAACTTCAAATCCCATCTCCAGTACCACCACCTTGGGGGTAGGACTTTAAAATATGAATTTTATGGGACATGAACATTCAGTCCATAATACCTACTATCACCCTCTCCCCACTCCAACAGTAACCAGGTTATGAGTTGGCTTTTAATCATTCCTTAATGATTATTGCTGCCTAATATGGTAGCTGCTAGCCGCATTTACATTTAGGTTATAATTAATTAAAATTAAACAAAATTATAAATTCAGTTCCTCAGTTGCACTAGGTGCATTTCACTGCTAGACAGTGACATGTGGCTGGTGGCTACCATATTAGACAGCATGGACATAGAATATTCCATCACCACAGAAAGGTGATGTCTTAGTGAACTTCTTTTACCAAACTGCCTCCACAGTGACCCTCAGTGTCTCCAGGAGTTTCCACTGGTCATCTCCAGTGGCTTCTGGGATGGGGGCATCCAAATCAAACTTGCTATATAGCCAGAGGAAAAGGTCATCCATTTAACCTAGAAGACTTCAGCTCAAGCAGGAGGCAGCAAGCCTGCCAACACACATGAAAGTGGCAAGAAGGTGACCACCAGGGTGGACGTGTTGCATGGTGCAGGAGAGCTGATATGTGCTGGAAAAACTCACCCACGTCACCATGTGCAGAAGAGTTGCTGATTCACACCAGGAAACTTGACCTCAGTCCAGGAACCCGCAGGATGCCAAGGCTGGCTCCTGTCTTGCCGGACACGGTGAGACCAGACAGACTTCACCTGCTCAAAACCAGCTGGGCCGGGACAGCCGAGAAAGAGCAGGGAATTAGCCCGACTTCACCAGGAGGCCACTGGGTTCCAGCTCAGCTCTAACTATGCCCGTCACTCAAGTCCCATTCAAGTCCGCTGGAACACACCCTGCTGATAAAATTAGCCAGAGGTGGGGACCAAAAGGAGGCATTCTCTCGAGCTTCCCAAGTCACCACTTGGCGTAATTTTCTCCTTCCATTCCTGGTCTCATGACCTGTGGTTCAGTTAAGAACCAGATGGCAAGACAGAGGCATAAAACCAGCCTTATGCATGTTCGTCTGCTTTACGAGGTATTTTAAAGAGAGTGTTTAAATCAGTTGCCAATATTGAAAAAAAGTATGAGGGTTATAATAAAATATAGCTTTGAGGATTACCTTGAAAAATGAAAAAATCTGGCCTCTCGGGGGCCCCAGTCTAGTGTGGCAGGAACGAGCTGAAGCTGAGTAACAACTCGGCCAGAGCAGGGTCAATGCATAGAAGTGTAGAATCATTTATAACAGAGTAAACACTTGTTTCTGACTTGAGGTGTAAATATTTCTTTCCAGTTTGCCATTTGCTTTTTGTTTTGTTTTTATTGTTCTGACTTTACTTCTGGTGTTCTTGGCCATGCAAAAACAGATCTATAGTTAAACTTGTCAATCTTCTAATTGATGGCTTCTGGATTTCTGGGCCATGGTTGGAAAAGCCTTGTCCACTCCAAGGTTATAAAAATTTTGCTCATTCTCTTTCTAGTACTTTTATAGTTTTAGCTTTGACATTTAAACTGTTGATCCGTTTGGATTTTTTTCCCCTGATATATAGTAATAGGAGTGGATTTTCCCCCCAGATGGCTAACCAGTTATTCCAATTTCGTTCATTGAATATTCCATCTTTTCCCACTGACTTAAGATGCCATCTGCCCCATGTGCTGAATTATGGAAACATGGGTAAAATGCATAAAGATTGGGGGGACTGCAAAGTAAGTTCTTCAAAGACAGAGCACGTGGACACGTGGAAGTCAGAGGAAGGACCGGGGGCACCATGGACAGAACTGCATTGCTGAAAGTCTGGTCGCCTTTACCTGTGGTGTGTATTCTGCATTTAGCTGCTGTTACTATATGTGCTGGATAAAAACACAAATGAACCAGTGCAGCAGTACTTCTACTTCCGGCTGAGACTGAGTCACAGGGACTGGATTTACCCTCCTATAGGAAATAGTTTAAAAACCAGATTTCCAAGACACTGAGCATCAGACAATGAAAAACAGTGATGCTTGAGGGAGGGGAATGAATGGTGAGCTGTGTGATGTCCCAGTGTGGAGGGTGTCTAGAGAGGGTCGCTGGTAGTGCCCAGTGGTGTCTCTGAGTTGAAGAGATGAAGGGGCATCGAGGAAGGACACAGGGGTGAGGATTAGCCAAGCAGAGCATCACACCAAAGAGACCTGCACTGAGAGAGGGCTCTGCAGATTTGTAGACATTTCCCTTGAGTGTCCACCTGCATACCGATTAGCACACACCTGTGAGGAAATTACCCAAGGCTGGGAGAGAACCACTGCAAATATTAGAAGGAACAATCCTCAGGATAATCCTCGGGGATAGTTCCTATTCCCATCAGCCAGAGTGGAAAACCTCATAATTCACGAGGCATTGGGTAGAACTCAGAAAGTCTTGCCTCAGTAGTGGGGAAAATTTGTTGGGTCAGGAGAGTCCTAGACCAAGTGCTGTTCTGCTCTCCCTAGTGAAGCTTAAAGCAAGACTTGTAACACTGCCAGCTATTCCCACGCAACTTAACTGCATCTCAGAACAATGCTCAAGAATAGTCACAGAGATATAAAAATGTCCAGCACCCAACAAGGTAAAATTTGCAATGTCTGCCATCTGGTAAAAACTTATCAGGCATGCAAAGAAGCAGGAAATTTGACCTAGAACAGGGATTAAAAAAAAGCAATGAACACTAACTCAGAAATGACAGAGATGACAGAGTTAGCAGATAAGCACATGAAAACAGTTACTATAACTGTAGTCTGTCTGTTCAAAGAGCCAGAGGAAAGATTGCACATATTAAGTACAGAGATGGAAGATATATTTTTTTAAACGACCCAAATCAAATTTCTAGTGGTGAAAACTATATATAAGATGAAAAATGCCCAGGGTATAATTAACAGCAGATCAGCTATTGCAGAAAAAGAGATGAATGAACTTGAAGACATGGGGGTGGGGAACTATTTGATGATATAATGGCTGAAACTTTTCCAAATTTGATGAAAACTATAAAGTCACAGCTCTAAGAAGTTCAATGAACCCAAAGTACTAGAATCATCAAGAAGACTAGTCAAGGCATATCAAAATTTAATTGCTCAAGACCAGTGATAAGGAGAAAATCCTAAAAGCAAATGAACCAGTGTACCTTTGGAGTTGTATCAACATCATTTCTTTATTTATGACTCATGTGAGTTAATTCTTGCCACAGAAATCTGCACTATAATAGATCGTGCTCATGTTTGCTTCTATTTGCAAAAGGAAAGTCTGGATGGGTTCATAGAATCTAGTTCAACTGGTTAATCGCTGTATGTTTGGTGACTGAGGGAATATAGGATGAGAGTGGGAGTGAGAGTTCTGTAAATGTTTAAATTAGATAAATATATAACCTTATTAAAAATTAATATAAAGGAAGAGTGATTTTAAATGTATATTTTTTTCTTATTACAAAAGAAAATGTATTAGCAGGAAGGCAGATAAGGGGTGATGGCTAATGAGCATGGGGTTTCTTTTTGGGGTGATGAAAATGTTGTGGAATTAGGTAGTGGTGATGCTTGTATGGCTCTGTAAATATAGTAAAACCACTAAATTTTATAGTTTAAGAGGGTAGGTTTTATAGTATGTGAATTATATCTCATCAGAAAATAAACTAAAATACAGGAAAAAAAAGGAATACATACATACATGTTCATTACTGAAAAAAATTAGAGAATCAAAGAATTTTAACACAGGAAGGAGCCTAAAGATGATCACATCTAGGGCTTCCCAGTGAGCATGGAACATTTGCCTGAGGAGAGGGTCCCTGTTCAAATCTACCTGGGAACACTGACTGCTGAATTTCATTCAAGGAGAGTCACAAGGTGTATCAGTCTGCAAAGGCTCTGAAAAGTCCTGCAGCAAAGACACCTATTTAACTATATGCCACACTCTATTTACCAAATATATTTGATGCATCTGACCATGACCTTCTCTGACATCTTTAATTTCTCAGTGAGCATCTGTGAGCACTGGAGCTGTGAAACACAGATGATGAAAGTTTAGTGACTTGTCCAAAGTCACATGGATTTCAAGTGCCAGAGACAGTGCTAGATTTTGTGAATCTGACACAAACTTGCCTTGATGGCCTTGGGTAGAGATCACTGGCTTACAAATCCTTTCGTTGGACTCTTAATTTTCCTGTACCTCCTTGGGACACATATCTCCATGCTGCTCCTGATTGGCTCATGTTGGGTTTTGAGCGTCAGTATTAATGTTTCCTGGCCTTTGGTAAATACAGAGACATTTCCATTTAAGAGGGCTCCCACTGTTTTTATGTCCTCCTAAAATGGGGAGTTTACGTGGATGTGATGGCTCAACACTGTCAAATTCACATTCCTCTTTCTTTTGACCACAGCTAGTTAAAACTGAGAGTTCAGGAAAGAGATGTGAATTTGGGAAGAAAGCAGACCATCATACCCGAAATTAGGATAACACTAATTATAATAATATCTGTAGAGCACTTAATTTGTACAAGGTGCTAGTCTTAATACCTCACATATAACTCATTTAATTGTCACAGGTAATATTAGTGTCCCCATTTTACATGGGAAAAACTGAGGTACTAAGAAGTAACTGGGTCAGTGTCGCATGTTGGTACATGGTAGAACTGGAAAGTTAGTCTCATTTCAGGAATAATGGGAATAATAAAAAGAACACCCAACCTTTAGGGCTCATCTATGTGCCTAGGAATCATTCCACTTAGACCCCCTGACAGTTCCAATGAGGTCATCTCTCTGGCTATGATGCCAGTTCCACAAGTGAGGAAACTGAGGCACAGAGAACTCGAGCATCTCGCCCGAGTCGTGCCATGGTGTGTGGGACACAGCCAGGATGGACCACGGCCTGGGTCCAGAGCTCTTAAACTCCAGCAAGTTCTTACAACACACTCTCAAGAGGTTTTTTTTTTCCTTCTCTTTTTAATCTTTGTGGTCATTTCTGTAAATAGCAGTGTTTGAGCAGGAGAAGCCAAGAAGAAACAACAACAACAAAAAAAAAAATCAAACCCATAAGAAATACATTTCAGCTATAAAAACCCCTGGGTGAACTTGAAAAAAAGAAAACAAACAATTATGCAAAGGCTGAACTAGTGCTGTGAACTTTTCTTTTTTACGTTTATTGTACGTTTGGTTGAGAGGCAGTGTTATCTAAACAGGTACAGATCTCAAACCAGGGCCTTGACGGGCGATGATGGCTCTGCGGAAGTTTCTGGAAGTTTCCGAGATCTGGCATAAGACCTGGGGAGGTGTCTGGCCTATCCAGTGCTTGCTCTGTGACCGTACACAAGCCACTCTGCTGCGGTGCCTTGGTTTATTCACCCGTAAAATGATGGGGGTGGTCCCTACTTAGGTTCTTTTGCTTCTACAAAATTATAATTTCATTCTTAGAAAGGAAAAGGCCCATTTCTGCTTCTAAACATGGACCAATTTCATTCCAAGTCAGTGCTTTCAGGCCTAAAATTCAATCCATCTCAGTCCCCTCTTCATTCCCTTCTTCGTCTGAAACTAAGCTCAACCACCGTTTTCCATTCTGAAATACACACGGAGTTTATTTCTCCTCTGGAGCAACTTGCAAAAAAAAAAAATAAAAAATAAATAAAAAGTTAATAGGAAGCACATGGTCACGGTGTGTGAGTGTTCTGTGTGTTTGTGTTTGAAAAAAGTAAGGACTATGTCAGGCTTGCAAAATGCCTGGCTGTCTCAAGAGCAGTTTATGGCCATTAGCATTAGACTGAAAGCACTTAATTGGGACAAAGTCCAGCTGCTGCTGTAGCCCTTCTGGCATCTTGGCCATGGGAAGACAAGAAAATAACCTGGATTATTCTCCTGATGGGGAAGGCGGGGGGAAGAGCAAGAGATGTTTTCCAATCTGTGAGGGGCTGGCAGGAATTGTGGTGGTGGGAACCGGGGTCTAGATCAGGGCTCACCCATGGAGAATCATCTTCTAGAAGGGTCTACGAGAATTAGAGGGCAGGATGGTGTGGCAGTTTTGTCTCTGGGCACTGGAGTGTACCTGCTTGGCTTCAAATGCCACTGCCACAGCCATTTCGTGTCACTTACCATTTTGTGTCTCAGTGTCTCCACTTGTAAGATGAGGATAATGATAAAACCTACGTCATAGGGCTATGGCAGGATTAAGGGGCACGGCGTATATGCAGATCTTAGGAGGCCTGAAGGAGTCCAGGAAATAGCACTAGGCGGATCGGCACAGGCTCTGGAATTCTAGAAACCCACGTCTGAATCCCAGCTCTGAACACTTATTGGCTCTGTGTCCTTGGGCAAGTCACTTCCCCTCTCTGAGCCTCATTTCATCATATGTACAGCAGAGCTGATGGTGCCCACCTCCCACAGTTACTGTATGAACCAGAGAAGAAATAACGTTATTCTGTATATCCTAGTCCAGGGAGGCCTCCTGCTTCACTTTCCAGTTTCATCTCCTATACTTACTACATCCAGATTCACGAGTCTCATTTAGAGTCCTTCGACACTTTGAGTCTTTTCCTACCTCAGGGCCTTTGCTCTTGCTGTTGCTTCTTCCTGGGCTGTCCTGTTTCCAGCTGCTCATCTGGTTGGCTCCTTCTCATCACTCAGGTCTCCCTAACACCTGGGTCACGTGAAGCCCCACTCCCCTTGCCACTCCCCATCCAACTGCCCTGTTCTTGTCTTTCACAAACTTTATCAAAATCTGTAACCATGTTTATTTGTTGATGATTACGGTCCAACGCTCTCCAAAAGGGAACTGTCTTTGCTGACTGTTGTGCCTCTAGTACCTAAAAAAGTGCCAGGTATACAGCTAGTGCTCAATAATACAGAATGAATGAATGGATGGATGAGGAGTCACTCTTACCTAACTTAATCCACTTATTACAGAGCGGGGCAGGAAGTGGGTATAAGAATGGGGGCGGGTAGGCAGTATTTGCTGTTCAACCTTTATAGCCTTAGAGGCCCTAAGGCAGTAAGTTCCATTTCTACTGGTAGAGCTGAAAAAACTAGCTTAAGAATGATCCAAATGCATGTCCAAGTTTCAGTGTTTTCAGCTATCATTGGGATTGGTGCCATAATCCACTCCCCACTTGGAGATGGGTCCCAGCAGCTTATAACTTCAGTGGGACTCAGAAGGGCTGGCAGAAGTGACAGAAGTTATAGCGGCGGAGGAGGAGGAGGTAGGACAGTGCCATAAAAAGAAAGCATGGGCTTCAGGTGAGGCTGGGGGTCGGGACACTACCAGACCCCCAGGAGACCAGACTCAGTTTGCTTCCCATTGCATTTGCAGATCACTCATTCCTTCTATGCCTCAGTTTCCCCTCCAATAAAATGGGAATAATGCTAGCACGAACACTCTGGAGTGTCATAAAGATTGTATAAGATGATTGAGCAACATCAGGTGGCACGAGGTGAGTGGTTGGTCAATGTTATCTGATGGTGTCATCAATGAACTCTGAAGCCGACCTTTACATGGAAGCTACCCCAAGTGCTGGAGGAATGCCCACCATCCCCTTTCCTTTACATACCCCTAAGATCATTTGCCGTCCCTTCACAATGTTTTTTTCCTAAAAGGCTGCCCTTGACAACCACTTTTATTGTTTCTTTAATTAAATGAGATGAAGTGACAAGTCTTGCAAATAGTATTTTTTTTTTTAAAGAAAAGTGCAATCACTCATTAGCCCAGCATCTTGTTATTACCCCTTCAGTTTTGTATATTACTTTTCAGATCCTTGGTGGTCACTTTTACCCGCTTTCATGAATGAAAAATACCAGGATGAGGATCCCCAAAATTACTGCCACTGGCATTCTACTCCATGCATCAGCCCCAACATGCTCCCAATGGGGCATGTGAGAAGAGAATGGACCCTCAGGTGGTAAAAGAGTGGAGGTAGGCCCAGGAGAATCCAGCAAGCTGGCTTCTTAGAGTACATGGGGTAGGAATTACACACTGGAATTTTTTTTTCCTTTCTAAGGTCACTCTATGGGGATGCAGAGCCTCAAACCTCCTGCTTGAAATAACGGCTCCTTGAATTGCCTGTCCAATATTCACAACACCCAGCATTTCTCAGAGTCTCCAAGGGATTTCCTGTCCCAACACTCTTAAAATCAAAGCCAGCACCTCTCAGGCCTTGTGTGATTCAGCCCTGCTTCCTAAGACTCTCTCCTCCTGTATCTCCCCGACTCTGTTCCAGCCTTGCTGGCCTTTGTTCAAACATGTTAGGACATTCCCTCCATATCGTTTCTGCACCTAATGTTCCTTCTGCCTGGAATGCTCTTCCCCCAGGTCTACACACGGCTGGCGCCACCTCGCCCTTTGGGTCTCTGTCCAATGTCGTCTCTTCAAAGAGCCTTTCCTGATGACTGTCTAAAGTTACACATCTCACATCTCTCAATCCCTCCCCCACAACTTCTAATAACTCCCTATCCAAACAATATGTTTATTTGCTTCATTGCACTCAAATCCTCCCAAATTAGCCAGTTTATTTGTTGCCTTGCTTATCATCAATCTCCATGACGGCTCTATCCTGCTCACTGCCGTAACTCCACTACTTGAGATAGATTCTGGCACATAGTAGGTGCTCAATAAATTTTCTGACTAAATGAATGAATGACTGGACACCCAACTCAGCCAATGTGCTTTAGGGAGGGGCCATAGCACCACACTGACCGTGCATCTGGTAGGTGTACGGGCTCTGTCCAGTGGGCGGGGTGCTGAAGCTGGAGCCATAGCTGAGGAATCCACTCTGGCCAGGGGAATGGTTCAAGCTGTCTTCTGTCTTGATGCCTTGGAAGGAGGAGAAAGAAGCACCAGGGGCACATGATTAGGATGCTTCCTTGTCATCTGCAGAAGAGCTACTGAGTCAAGACAGCGTGCATTTTTTATTAGCTTCCAAACCAGGAGTTGCAAGCTGGTGGCTTGTGAACGGAAGTTAGCGCAGTCATGTTTTGCTAGACCTGCATATTTTTACGGAAAATCTGAAATTAATTTTTTTGTTTAAAGATCAGGAGATGTCACCAATAAATTGGACTTATGGTTTCTTTTGAGCAACAGGATGGTCTAGGAAGCCTCGGTTCCCAGGTGACAATAAGCTGACCCTATAGACTTTCCAGTTTGGTTCCAAGGTCACTATGAATCCCATACTGTCTCCAAAACACAGGCTTATTTTAAGGCATTATATTTTTTTATTGCATTGTACTTTTTTCCACATCCTAAGACACTATCAGAAGTGAGGCAGAAAAAGGCAGGCCAAGAGGGCCTCGAATTTTGCACACGCGGTCAGCTTCACGCTTCCTGCCTGGCTCTGAGGGGAGTGAGTTTACAACCACCTAGTCCCTGCAGTAGCACCATGTATGGCTTAAACATCCATCAGAATTTGGGGTGAAGATATTAAATGAACCAACTTCCTCTGTAAAAATGATGACACTTCACCCCAGGACACACTCTCTGCTCTTCTCATGGGGGACCTGTTTTTCCAAAGGCCATGGTTATAAATCTGCCTTTAGTTTTGGACAAATTCTGACATGTTTCCTCGAAGTACCAATTCCATGAACAACTGGATGGGGAAAGGACTGTATTGAGGAGGGGGGCTGACCCAGCATCAGTAGCCCATGCACTCTATTTTTATCAAAAATGTAATAAACTTTACTTATCTTTATCTTACAGTTGTAAAATATATTTTGATGCTATTTAAATATGCATTTAAAAATATTTCTAGTTCTGAAAATTGTTTTGTAATTTTGGTTTCCTTCCTTCTCACTCATTCACCCCCCAAAATGAAGAGCACGCTTAGTGGGGTAAAAGGATGGGTTTTGAATAGAGAGGTCTGCGCTGGTGTACCGGATGGCTTGCTGCATTCCATGGTGACCTGGATGGTTTCTCCTCCAAGCCCAGCTTGGGAGTCTCCTCCCATATGAAATATGATACTGATACCTGCTGGCAGGGTTGTCAGGAGATTAAAGGAAGGGAGCAAATGAATATATAAGGCTCTCAATGAGGTAATTAGCAACACGCCTCTCTTTCATCCCATAGAACAGGCAATACTGCTTTCACAATTTTAAAGGTGAAAATAAGTTCAGAAAGCCAGGCTACTGAATCCCGGTCCCACAACTGGCCAATAACCTTGAAGTTAAAGTTTTCCTTTCCTTCTCCTGATGTCTCTCAATAATGTGTGTGAAAGGATCTTATGCCACAGATGGTGCAAAACTTCAGTAACAACGATGGCAGCAACGAGCAGCATTTATATGGCTCCTTCTTTTGCTCAGTCTGCTAGAATGGTTAATGGTGTACTTGGTGCACCTGGAGTCAAATTTAAACTCCTTGGGTGGCCCCAAGGCCCTATGTGGGCTCTGCTCTGCTCGGCACCCCAACCTCTGCCTTCTGCAGGCTCCCTCGCTCACTCTTCTTGAGCTGTGTACTGAGACTCTCGTTTTAGTGGCCAAATGGAACATCACTGCTTATTCAGCCAGGCTCCTGATGGTGGCTGATGAGACTGATTCTCATTTTCTTACTATCACAATCCATGATGGAATGGACATGTCTCCTCATGTAACGTTAGAGTGTTTGTCTAGGCTGGATATGAGAAGTGGAACTGCTGAGTCAAAGAGCATATAGATTTTTCATTTTGGATAGATACAGACAAAACTGCAAAAATATGCTCATTCATTCATTCCACAAACATGCAAAATAATACTCTACCTCAGGGGTTACAAACTAACTTTGGCTCATGGGCCAAATGTGACCTGTTGCTTGTTTTTGTAAATAAAGTTCTGTTGAAACACAGACACATCCATTCATTTATGTATTGTCTGTGGCACTTTTGAGCTACAAAGGCAGAGCTGAGTAGTTGTGATTGAACCTGGATGGTCTGCAAAGCCAAAAATATTTACTATCAGACTCTTCACAGAAAAAGTCTGCTGATCCCTGTTCTCCATAATGTAATGATAAGCAGAGGAAGGATAAACAGCAAATCCAGGGCTGTGGGTATCTCTGTAAAGAAAGGGAAATGACCTCTCTCTATTTTTTTGTTTTATAAGTTGCATTGTCAGTCCAAGGGTATTCGCAGTGTTACTCTTTATGGTTTTACATATGTCCTTACATGTTGCATAGTAAATTGAGAAAAAATACTCACTACTCTTAACCTCATAGCTTCTAGTTTACTCGATTGTGTTATTTCCCTGTAACTACTAAAAAAAATAATGCTATTTGCCAAGGAGCAATGAGAAAAGTTTCCTATCAAGACTTAACAAGGTTTGCCCCGACATTGAGCAAACTGCTTGCTTGGGCACAGGTGTGTGTGAAGGGAAATGGCTTTTCATCTCACCTATTATCATCCAGTGACAAGGACATTCTGGGTGTGCATGGCAGCCTGATTAAATATTTCCCTTAGGCCAGGCCCTGTGAGCTAAGCCCTTCATACAGACCAAGGGCTGAAAAATTATGGCCCATGGGCCAAATCTGGGCCACTGCCTGCCCATGTAGATGAAGTTTTATTAAAACACAATACACTCACTCATTTATGTATTGTCTGGCAGCTTTCATGCAGAGTAGTTGTGACCAAGACTGAGTAGCCCACAAAGCCAAAAACATTTACTCTCTGGCCTTTTACAGAACAAAGTAGCTGAACCAATGCAGATGATCACATTGAATCCTCAGAACAAGTGTGCGGAGGGCAGACTTAGCATCGGTCATTGTGTGGGTGAGGAAACTTGGCCAGGCAGGGCCTTTGACGAGCAAGGGGCAGCAGTGGGTGTGAGTCGGATGTGTGCATGCTCTCACCACCTACACTGTGTTGTTAGACAACAGACTCTCTAAAAGTAACTGAGACCATGACATGACTCTGAATCAATTAATATCCACCCGATGCCATGTTTTGTCTGGGAATAGGGCTAGCGTTCTCTTTTATGCTGAAAAAGAATATGGCTTCATTTTTCTTGGCTGTCAGCCAGGCGGGGTAACTTACGTGTGATTGTATCACAAGTCTTCTAGCACAGGAGGGACAGAAAGTTAAAAATGATACCCACACCTGTTGGCCAAGGTCTGTCACAGGTAATCCCCTAGGATTTATGGAATGTACACTCTGGCAATGGAGCGTGGTCTTGGGCTTGGACCCCAAGGCCAGGCTGCTAGGGTTTAATTCCACCTCTGCTGCTGACCAGCTGGGTGAGCCTGGAAGAGTATGCATTCACCCTCTCTGAGCCTCCACTATTTATCCCTCAAAAGAAGATAATGATGGGACTTTCCTTGCAGGGTTGAGGGGGATTAAAGGAACCATAGCACTGAGGACTGCGGGTGGCAGCAGCTCAGCGATGGTGACTACCAGTGAGTGCTTGACCTGAGGTCCCACAGGACTTGTCCCTGCTACCTCTAGAATTACTCTTTATTTTCTGTTTGTCATTGCCCTGTTCCTGGCCTCCACCATCACTTCGCTCCAGGTTTTATCAATCTGCCAACTGGCTTTCCTGTTTCTCCTCTGCTTCCCACCTCCCCACAGGAGCCACGGTGACCTGAAAAACACCCAGATTTTATCCTACAGCCCTCTGCTTACACATGCACCAATCAGAGTTCCTATCTCACTTGGAATAAAATCCCCAATCCCTCCTAGGCCTCTCAGGCGCTGCCCTCCTCACTTACCTTGTCCCCCACTGAGCCCCAGCCACTGGGCTTCTTGGACTCGCCAAGTCCCTTCCAGTCCCCGCGGAGTCCCCATGGTGGTCCCCATTGCCTGGATGCTCGACCCCCCTGGGCCTGCATGTGGTCATCTCAGTTCCCAGCAGAGCCAGCCCCTCATCTAAAAGGGCTGTGTGGCACTGGCAACTAAATTAAGCCTTTCTTGTTCTTTCTTTCTCACAACCTTCTCTTTCTTTATATCGTGCCTACATATCATGACATGTTGGGCTCTCCTGGAGATCTTGGAACTTCTTTGTCTCCATAATTGGGTGAGCTAATTCCTACAATCTCTCTCTGTCTGTCTTTGTCTCTGTTTCTGTCTCTGTGTCTCTGTCTCTGTCCCTGTCTCTATCTCTGTCTCCATCCATCCATCCATCCATCCATCCATCATCTATCTATCTCCATCCCACTGGTCCTGTTTCTTTGGAGAGCCCTGACTGATGCAGACAGGGACAAATGAGCAGGGACAGCGGACTGAGTCAGGCTCTGATGATCAAGGTCTGCAGGTGTGTTGTTTTTGCCTCTCCAGTATCTATCTTCCTATTGACACCATCATTGTGTTTTCCTTTGAGAGAACCATCCTACCCTCATACACAATCTGTATGGTCCATGCTCCTCATCTCTCTCACTCCCACCTCCCTGCCTTGCTCTAAGTATTGTCACATGACTCATTTGGGCCAATGAGGGTCAGTACGGGATTCTGGTGGAACTACTGGAAGAGATAAGTTCTCCTTCCATCAGCAGTGCTGAGCTGAAAGGATGCAAACCTAGAATTGGTAGGCACCATCTTTGCTGCCACATGGGAAGAACCTGTGTGAAAGCAAAACCAACTCAGAGGAAAGCATCTGAACAGAGGGTGAGATGTGTTTTTTCTTTACATCATCTGAGCACCTGGATCTAGTCCTTCCTGATGTTAGATTTCCTAGTATGTGATTCACTAAACATTTCTATTTTCCCTAAGCCAGCTTGGATTAAGTTTCTTACTCTTACAATAAAAGGATGCCTTGATATAGTTTGCAGAACTTGAACCATATTTAAACTGCCTGTCCTTCTCTATCTCTGATACAAAATTTGGCTGGCTGCATTTACCATTCTGCATTTAACTGAGGCAATAGGGCAGAAGAAAGACGATGATGTTGGGGACCCCAGAGGGAAAGCAAGGGCTTGGTCTGGCACTCACCGTAGGAAGGTATCCCATAGGCTTGTGCTGGAGGTGGGTAAGCTGTGTAGGGGGCAGCCTGCTGGATCCCAGCACTATATTGTGTCTGGCCGTAGGCTGCCATGGCCGTGGGTGGCTGGCTGGGCAGGACACGTGGGCAAGGTCTGCATGGAAAGAGAGTAGATTAAATCCCCAAACCCAACCCAGCATCCACTCTACCTTATTTTGGTATTAACACAACCATTTTCCTTTAAGTATTTACTCTCTCCAGGGCAGAGAACTATCGTGTTCATCAAAACCATTTCATTTTCCCTCTTCCTGGTCAGCAGGAAGATTACATTTCCTGTCTCCTTTGCAGTCAGATTTTGCCACGTGAATGGGTTTTAGAATGTATAAGCCACTCCCAGGTCTGGCTAATAAAACTATCCCCTGTGACCCTTCTGCTCACTCTCTTCTTTCGGTAGCAACTGTGGAGGGCACAGATTGAGATGGCAGAGCCATAATATGGACACATCCTGGATCCCTGCATCAGTGTGTGGAAGAGAGCTGCCCTGGAAAGTTCCACCTGATCCAGACTTCACGGGAGAAAAAAACAAACATTGGTGTGTTAAGCCACTGAGGGCAGGGCTTATTGATTACTGAAGCATAGCCTATCCCAGCCTGATCATCTACCTTAATTTAGACACCTTCCCAGTTGACTGTAGCTTTGATAGGGCTGTCAGTCAAGATGCCCTGCTCTTACCCTGGAGAAGGGCACATGATGCAAGATCATCACATGCTCCGTAAGGCGTCTGGAAACACATTCAGTGAGCCGGGACTTAGCAGAGAACCTTATCTGAAAATGTCCCCAATTTACACTTGTGCTTAGAAATAGCAAGTGGAAATCAAAGATGGTCAATTCCTGTTTCTCTTCAAAAAAACCCTACTTGTTTTAAACAGGGTCTAAAATAAAAACCCAGAGAAAGGAGGGGAAACTTTCTAGTCCTGAGGTCATAAAACAAGTTAGAAAGATTAAAAAGACCTCAGCTGCTACTAACAATCCCCAAAACATCTTCTCGAGGGAAAGGAAGGCTGCGAAAGTATGTTTCTTAGAAACAGCTTCTCCAGTGTCGTCAAGGGAGGAACATGGCCAGATATGGCGGTGCTAATCCTTGGGCCAGGCCAAACCCAGGGCTCCTTTAGTTATGGGGTGCAGACTGGCAGCTCCCCCAGGTCAGGCCCCTAAGGGCCCTGGTTACACCGCACTGAGCTCCCACTGCCCCTGTGCACACCTGCCAGCTGTGCTGGGGTCTGATTCACTAGATCGAAAGCTCTCTGAGGGCAGAGACTGCTGAGTCTCCAGGGCTTGGTGCTGAGGAGTGCTGGGTAAACGTTAAAGCAGGATGAAGGGATGAAAGGAGAGGGGAAAAGGGAGAAGGATAGGAGGAAGGAGGGTAGAGGGAAAAGGTAGACAGAGAGGACAAAGAAAGAGGGAAGGAGAGAGAAATAAGGAAAAGAGAAAAGGAGGGAGAGGAAAGGAAAAAGCTAAAAAGAGAAGGAGAGATAGAGAAGAAGAGAGGGGAGGGAGGAATCGAGAAAGAGTCTATGCATAGGAAAGGAGAGAAGAAAAGGAAGAAAAACTGAAAAAAAGAACAAAGAGAAGAAACACAAAGACAACAGCCGACATTCTCAAACACTGTTCCGAGCATGCTTCTCAGTGCTTTTTACACGTTTTAGCTCGTTTCATGGGGCAGGCATCATGCTTGTCCCCTTTTTCCGGATGTGGAGACTGAGGCCCAGGGAGATAGAGTTGTTTGCTCAAGGTAGCTCAGCTAGTTGTTTGCTCAAGGTAGCTCAGCTAGTAAGTGCTGGCCCTGGGATTCCTGGGATTCCTCTCCAGTTACCTGTCATCCAAGAGAGACGAAGGGCCTGAGAAAACAAGGCAAGGGTACTCACCTTGCCAAGAACTGGGACACACGCGGAAGGGCCGATGTGGTGATGCCTGGAGGGGAAAGACAGATTTGAAGGGCTTTAGCTGTCAGAGTGATGGTCTGCAAAAGCTGTGACTTCAGCTACCGGCTTAAGCGGGAAGAAATGTAGAGATCTGCTGCCAGGGACTTTCTCAACCACAAAAGCTTATCTGAGGCACATCTTAGCACTCTCCTTGAGAACTCCTTCTGGGTGAGCTTTGTCTCCAGGTACTAGTTGAAGGACTACAGAGAACGACTCCATAGCATCTCGAAACATCAGAGTGGAATCCATCCCCCCACCCACTGTGTGGCTAGGGAAACCGAAGCCAAAGGGATAGAAGGAAATGTGCTGAGCCAGGTCACATGACTAGAGAGCAGCACAACCGGGACCTGAACTTGGTTTCCTGACTCCCAAGCTGGCGCTGTTTCCATTCCTGGGTGGAAAACCACGCCCTTCCCTGCCTTGAAGGCAACCCCGAGAACCCCAGCATGGCAGGCAATGGCTGGTTTTGATGATCCAACATCCATTTCCCTTCCTCTAATGACACCATTTTGATGCCTCCCCAGTTTCAGTCCATGGGGTTCAGGTGGGGCTGGCCCCAGCACTTGGGGCAAGGCACATCTTGGATCATCTCCTAGGCTCCAGCTAGCACGTGGAGCAGACAGTGGGAAGTGGTCTGAGGTCTTGGTTCAACTATCCCTGGGCACACAGCATCCAACCATCGGTGGGAGATGATAATGCAGGAGGTGACAAAAAGGTGACAGAATTACGTGGGGAGAGATGTTTGTGAGAGGATAATTTTACAAATGGACTGTTTACTGCTATGTCATCTTTTGCAGTACAACTCAATGTCCTCATTGTGGAGACTGGAAAATACTAGATAACACGTCTATCGATGGTACCAACCTGCCAATTCACACTCCCTGGTATGTAGGGCTGTGGCTGGGTGTCCTTGTGTCTCCTGAGAAATGTTCCAGGTTCTCAGAGTTCTGAGCCTCTCTCAGCCCCTAAGCTGGAGGCTCTGAAGACCAACTTGCAATTTCAACTCCACCACCCAGTAGAAATGAGCATCTTTGGGCAGGCTGCCTAGAGCCTCTGGGCCTCAGCATTCCTTCCTGTTAAGACTGGGGAAAATCTTTATCTCACAAGGATGGGTGAGGAGTAAATGAGAAGATGATGGTGATATCAGTGATTTACCCAGCGCTCGTTATGTGCCAAGCTCTCTTCTAAATACATTACCTGGATTAATTACTTTCATCTACACAATCACCCCATGAAGAGGGTTCCAGTCAGGTCCTTATGTTACAGATGAAGAACTAGAAGCACAGGGAGTTTAAGTAACTCACCCAAGGCCGTGCAGATCATAAGGGGTGGATCTGTGATCCGATCCCAGGTGCTCTGGCCCCAGGGTTTGTCTTTGCAACCGGGACACTGCAGCTACGATGACAATCATCCTCGGAGCAACTCACATCCATATAGAAGTGCGCTATGTGCCAGGCCCTGAGTTCGCTGCTTATATGCATAATCTCATTCAGTCCTCACAACGACAGCACAAGGCAGGCAGCGGTGAAGACACTGGGGAAGACTAAGTGCCTTGTTCAAGCCGCACAGCCTGTGGGCACAGGAGGACCTGGCAGCTGAACCCAAGTGTTATTTGAAGGCCAAGGCCATTCTCTTAATCACCTCTCTGGCTGAGGCAATTTTGTTTGAGTCCCAAACCACTGGGATGAGGGCGGCAGTCCTAAAGTCCACTTAGAGAACTACAACTAGGATTCAAAAGTAAAATAGAATAGACAACAACAGCATGTGTTGTCTGTGTAAGAAGGAATTGTGCAAAACTTTTGTTCCAGTTATAGAAGTCAGAATGTGTTGTGTGTGTGTTGTAGTGTGTGTGTATGTGTGTGTATGTGTGTGTGTGCGTGTGTGTGTGCATGCACTGAATGGTACTGTAAAAACATTTACTATGTGTTGAATTAAAAGAAAGTTGGAACAGCCGTGGTCTAACGCCAAAGGCAGCTCCTAGTGCATAGTAGGTGCTCACACAACTAATTTCCCTACTTGGGGTTTGCTGCCCCAGGCAAGGCCTCACACAGCCCCGTCTTTGTCCTCCCCCAGGACTAGAGAATGAACTGTCTCATTCTGAAGCAGCCACGGTCTCATTATTGGTAAAAGCCAGTGACTTGAGCGCGTTTGGTACATAAGTTACTGAATTAAACATTTTGAATATGTTTTCTTTAATAAATATGTAAATATTCATAAAAATCTAAAACTACGGAAACATTCCTATGGGCTTGGATTAACTTGGCATTCTATAAATTCAAAGAGAGAGTCTTCCCCACAACCGCCCCTCCAGGATTTGCATGCTCACCCCACTCCGCCTCTGTTCCTCTGAATTGCTGAGCTCTGCCCTCCCCATAAGGGCAGGACTCAGTCTCCAGCCATGCAAACCGGTACTACTCCTTTCCCTTCCCACCCCCACCAACCCAGCTGCAGACTCTGCAAATGAGAATCAGCCATTCAGGACATGCAAACAGATTTTCCTTTTACAGACTGTGATTCTGAAAAAGTGCAGGCTTTCATCTTATTATTATTATTATTATTATTATTATTATTATTATTATTATTATTATTGGTTGTCCTTGTTCGAAAAACTTGGTAACACATTTAACTTTTTCATGATGGGACAGTTGGGATTTGAGAATCCAAAAAATGAGTGGATTATATATGGAATGATATTCTTCTTTCCTCCCTTCTTCCTGTTTACCCAGATAAGGGTGGTGTAGACCGCATTGAGAATCCCGCTGGTATGTGACAACGTAGGGCTCTCAAGCTCCTTCCTTTCTTTGGGGCCTGAGGTGGGACTGTATCAGGGATGAACATGGATGCAGAGGTGGAGCCAGGATTCCCAGGAGTGAAGAGCCTCTTCATATGGTGTTCTTACTGTGGTCCAGGGCTGTCAGTTCTCGGAGGTTACAAGGTCCAGGGGGCCACCTACACCTACAGTCCATCTACATACCAGGAAGTGGGCTTGTGGGCAATGCCAGCCTTGATATGAAAGCTGGAGGAGCAGGCATCATTGCTTGACAACCTCAGTGTTGCCCAGGTGTCTTTCAGTGCTGCCCCAGCTGCCTGCTTCGCCACTTTTGGATGCCACTGTATTTGAGAGCTTTCTCCAGATGGCAGGTGGAGCCAAATACATTTAGGGAGACACGTGAGCCTCACCAGCAAACTTCCCATGCAGCTCCGGAATGGTTGTGCCCAGAGCCTTGGCAATACCACTAAGTGCAGGCATGATGCTCTGGAGAGCCACATGGCTATCATGCCACAGCTCGCCAGCAGGGGTAAAGAGGATATGAACAGTGGTCATGAGTCCCTCCGCAATGCCAAAGTGTCACAGACCTCGGCAGTGGGTGTGGGGTAGCAAATATGCTGTCAATCTATGGGGAGCAGACATACTGCTCATTGTCAACCCATAACAAACAGGGGCCATCAGTACAACAGGCAGATAACCTTTTGACTTCACTCTTCAAGTGAGTGCCAAGCATCTTCAGGGTGGTGAAGACACCATACGCAGCAGCAGCAGCTCCTTTGGTATTTGTGGGATCTGGTGCCTGGTAGATGGAAATGGACTTCCCACTGATCAGATTCCTGTTCTTAACCTCGTCGGCGTCATTGAACTTGCCAAGACAAATGAGGCTGAGGTCAATGAAGGAGTCATTAACAGTGACTCACATCCACGTTGTCAGCGACCTGACTCAACATAGACAAATCTATTTACTCCAAGGCTCACCATGTGTCTCAGGGGATGAGGCTGGCACATAAAATGGGGCAGGTAGTTCTCAAGTGGAGAGGGGCAAAGAGCCTCCTCTGCTTACTTCTCGATTTAAAACTCTAAGCCTCCTCTTCCTCCCCAGCCTCCTATGGGTGAAGGGAGAAGGGTTAGTTAAATGGATGGCCAGAGCCTCTGGGATGAACTCACTCATTCACTCATTGCCTATCACATGCTAGGCATGTGCTAGAAACTGGGTTACACTAGGTGAGCAAAAGTAGTCAGGGTCCCTGCCTTTGTGGACCCTCCCATTTAGGGAAGATGGATGGCAAACATTTAATGATGTCAATAAGTACGTAGTTATAATTATAACAAGGTGCAAGGAAGAAAGAGAACGGTGTTGAGCAACACACCTGGAACCTTAATGTGCACAGGACCGGCCTGGGGACCTCGTTAAGAGACAGACTCCAAGTCTGCAGGTTGAGGAAGCTCCTAGGTGCTGCTGACGTGGCAGGACCAGAAACCACGCTTTGAGTAATGAGAGTTTAGACCAGAGACTGATAATGAACTGCAAATTACTAAAAAGTATCACAAGTCTGGGTTCATAAAAAATAAATCTCTATTCCTGAAGTCACAGACTCAAATGCATATCAGGTCCAAAAAGGTAATTAAAATGGGCAAAGTAAAGACCAAATTTTAATAAGAGGAAACTAAAGCTGGGGTCTGCATGTGTAAGTGCACACTTGTGTGTGAGTGTGTGTGTTTGTGATTCTGTGAAGCAACTTGCCCAGGGACACACCCACTTTGTCGATTCATTCATGCATTCAACAATGTTTATTATGCACCTCCTGTGTTGGCTAGATCTATAACCCAAATCTCATAGTTTTTTACTTAATATTCCTTCCAAAGAAAGCATGTGGGCAGAAGGGTCAGACCCAAATTCAAATCCTGACTCTGCTGCACTAGAACTGTGTGACCTCATGCCCATCGCTTCCTTACTCTTAGCCTCATTTTCCACATCTGCAAAATGGGGCAGTATCTCATACCTGCAGGGCTGCTGCAAGGATTACAGAGGCAGCTACCTGCCAAATGGTAACTGCTTAACACACAGGACTTATTATTAGCTTTCCATTCTCCTGGGGCCCTTGCTTAAGCCACTTAAATCCAGGAGCCCAATTTGAGTGTTCACACTTTTTTTCTTTTTTACCTCTCACTGGGAGGATTAAGAAGCTAATAATTCTGAAAGCAGCAACTGCTATGATGGTGTCTAACTGGACCCCAGGGGCCGATTCTAACTGATCCTCATGAGATGAGACAATTTCTAGTGAGATATCTGGAGGGAGGTTTTTGCTATGGAAGGTGCATGTCTATAAACTGAATCAGCTCATCTCTCGCATGTGGGTGGTGCAAACTGCTCCCAGAGCAGGGACAGTGACAGCAGGAAGGAGCACTGTATTAGGAATCCGGATGTGGGCACTCTGATTGACGCTCACTGAGTGTCTGTGTGACAGCAAACGAGTCATTTGTCCATCATAGGCATGTTCCTGAGGACTGAAAAAAATGAGGTCGGTATATCCCAGAGTGTGAGGATTTGAGGGGGTATGTAAATACATACTCTTTTATTTATTTAAATCATCCCAAATCTAGTTTAATGCCTATTAGAATCATAATGAAACTATCAAAGTCACCTTTTATTTCTGGAACTGATTTTGTCATCCTTTTAAAATGAATTTACTGAAAGGGAGTTGTTTCAAAGGAAAATGAGTAAGCAAGTGACAGTGTAGGTGGTATGTATAGACGGCAGAAAGTGGCCTGAGAATGTGTGACATTTGTGAGACATTGCCACAGGGGGAAAGTCCTTTATCCGTGAAGGGCATTGGGTTGTAATAGTCAGTGCCCTTTTCATAAAGAGGGGATTGGTGATTTCCTTAACACTACACCAATTCTGTCCCATGCAGGCAGAAGTTGTTTTAGGTGCCAAGTCCCCCGAGGAAGCCCTTGAGAAAGGCTTAGAGGTGGGAAAGGTAAAGGTGATCCATGGCTCCCTAGGTGAGAACCCTGGCAAGGCTCCTGGCAGCTCAGCCTGCCAGCTGCAGGCTGGACCCAGTGAGAATGAAACTCAAAATTAGACCTCGTCAGGCCCAGGGCAGAACTGGTGCAGGAAATATGAGAGGAGATGACAGCCCAGCTTGTTCCACAGGGCCAGGGTTTCGCCTTTTCTGAGGAAACACTTAATGAGATTATAGCCTTGGTGTTTGCATAATGTATCTGCATTTTATAAGAAAAAAATTTCTCTATCTAGCTTTGCTTTCTTAGTTCTGTAACTCCCCCACCCCTTCCAGAAGACAGGATATATAATTCAAACCCAATTTTCCCTTGAATAGTGATGAACAATAAGTACTATTTCTTAGTGGTTCCTACAAGTCAGGTACTACGCTAAAGGATTGCGTAGGTCTTTTCTCTTTAATCCCCTGGAACAACCCAATGAGTAAGTTATTTTCTGTACTTTACAGATCTGGAATATGGGGCAGGTGGAAGCAAAGGAAACTTTACAAAGGATTCAAAGCCAATACCAACCTGAAGTTATTTGTGATTCCTCAAGACCACTCTGTATTCATCTACCGATCCATCTATTAACCTATCCATTCCCCTGCCCATCCATCCACTGTCCATCCATCCACCTATCCATCTATCCACCCACCCATCCATCTTCCACTCATTCTCCCACCCATCCTCCTCCTATCCATCCATTAGTCCATCCCATCCATTCTCCCACCCATAAATAATTTTTAAGAATCTACCATGAATTAGGCACTAAGCTGTGTGCTAAATAGGAACAAAAATTTAACTAGACATAAAGGAATAAAAAAAAATTGTCTTTGTCCTGGAGGAATTCAGTGTCTACCTTGGATGCCCAATACACTCATCTGGAGACTTTTTAAAAAATCCCCATTGCCTGGGTCACACTTCTAACCAATTAGACTCTCTGGGGTGACACATTAGCATTAAAGAATTTTTTAACTTCCCAGAAGATTCCAGTGTGTAGCCAGCTCTGAAATCTGGTTCTAGGAGTGTGGTCCCTGGACCAGCAGCATCAGCATGCCTGGGACTTTTAGAAATGTAAATTATTGGGGCCCCAGGCCAAACCTTTACAGCATCCAAAATGCTGGTGGTAGGTCTCTGCCCTCTGTGTACCAGTGAAATTTCCAACGTAGATTTGATGCTCAAGAGAATTTGATACCCACGGAGCTAGCACCTTGCTACTCAGAGTGGCTGGTAGACCAGAAGTCTCAGCATCACCTCAGAGCTTCTTAGAAATGCAGATTCTCAGCTTGGATCAGAACCTACAATTTAACAAGGTCCCCAGGTGATTCTACGCATATTAAAGGGAGAGAGACACACAGCTAACTTCTGCTGAGTTTTCCAAGCACCGAGTACTCTGCAAAGCCTTTAATTAACATCACCACTCTCAAACCTTTCTAACCCCGACCCACATGCAGGTCCCTCTATCACATTCCTGTTATGTTTTTCACAGAAATTACCCCCATCTGAAATCCCTATTTGTTTAAAAATTCAATACCTTGCCCTTCCACTAGAACATAAACTCTACAAGAGGGGACTTGTTCACCTTGGTCACCATTATATTCCCAGCTCCTACACCAGAGCCTGGCCCACAGCAGGCATTTGAGGACGATTTACTGAACAAACGCATGCCGTGAACATATCGTCATTACCCAGACAGGAGACTGAGGCTCAGAGATGGGTAGGAACTGGCCCAGGTTCACACGAAGGGCTGAGGATAGGGCTGGGAGAGACACAGCCCCTGGCTGAGCCCATCCGCCTCTTACACGACAGGCACATCATACAGTCTGTTGACTACATGACTGGAGAAACGAAGGAATGAAAAGAGGAACTACCAGGTCTCTCTGCGGAGAAGGCAGAGGCAATGCTGGGTAAGGAGGAGTCTGTAAGGCCCAAAGGAAGGGGAAGGGGACCCTAGGAGGCTGCGGCCCACCTCTCGGAGTCTTCCCTGAAATGGTACACTTGTTCAGATAACAGGTTGCATGACAATGCTCCCGGCCACACTGCTTGTAAGAGCAAAAAACTTAGGAATAACCTAAATGAACAGGGGCAGGTCACTCTTGTTATACTATGAAGTCTGTTTGTTTGTTTTTAGAGGTAGACCATTACTTAATGTATCTTGAGTGGACAAAGAAAATTCTAGAAAATATATATAGTATGATAACTTTGTGTTTCCAATTTTTTCCAGTGAAACAATATTTCTACAGTAAATACAGTTATAAAAACATACAGAAATTATATAAATATACATTCATACACATGCCATCGCACAGAGAAAGGCCTTGAATCACATGCACCAAAATATAATAACAGTGGTTACCTCCGGGGATGGGAGAAAAAGACTAAGATGGGTGTGGCGAGGGGGTGTTTGGCCCAACAGTTCAAGGATCGTGTATCTGTGTATTACCCGCTGACTGGAAAGTGATTTGTCTTTGAAAAGGAAAAGAGGACAGGACGGGCTGCCGGGCAGAGGGCACAGCTGGGAGGCGTGAGCGCACACGGGCTCCCACAGGGCACACTCATCAAACAGTCCGTCCTCCAATCTCACGGTCTCGCCGAGCGTTTGGTCTTCTGCATCCATTCATTCAACAAGCACTTTGAAGCACCTGCTAAGTATCATACTTGGCTCTCAGCAGAGGGGATACAGAGGTGACTAAAGTGGGCAAGGTCTGCCCTCTGAGAACTCACATTCTAGGGCAGAGAGACTGGGAATGAGAAACAACTTCTGATGGAAAGTAGGAATATGGAGAAAACAAAACAGGACATGGAACAGCGTGGCTGAGTGTTCTGTCCCCTCAAAACTGGCCCAGAGTCTGGCCCGTTCTCACCACTCCATTGCTACCACTCCGTCCAAGCCACCGTCACCGTTCACTGGGTTACTGTGATGCCTTCCTCCAGAGAGGAAGCCCCGACCAATCCCTGGGCTCCTCACTCCTTGCCCGTTCTATTGACATGCAGCCTGAGAAGCCTGTCAATATTTAAATCAGATCCGCCCTCAGATGCTCCAAACCCTCTTGTGGTTCCCACCTTACTCAGGGTAGAAGCCAAAGTCTTTACAACGGCTCACAAAGCCCCGCATGCTGGGGGCGGGGAGGCTTCATAGGTCTCTGTGCCTGCACAGGCCCCCTGAGTGTAGGCCCTGTGGCTCGTGCCTCCCTGAGGTCCTCCTCTAGGACAGAAGGAAGGGCCCAAAAGAAGGAGACGAGGGGGCCTGGCAGGAAGAGCAGCTGGTCTAGCACTCGAGGCCACAGTGAGGGTGGAATGTCCCCTACAGAGTCCCAGTGCTCACTCCCATGTCAAGAGAAAGAAAAGCGTGTGTGTGTAGCCTGACCCCTTCGACCCTGCCTGCTGGGAACTTGGGAGCCACCTCTCTCTGCCCCATCACTGCCACTCCAAAGCCTTTGCCTTGGCAGGCAGCTCCCTCCAGGGCGGTGGAGAGGGCACCGAGGGCTCCGAGTCACAATGAGGTGTGTCTGCGGGTGCCACTACTGCAGGGGGTGGGGTGGACATCTGGGTAATGGAGACTCAATAGCTTGGCAGAAAGCAATCATTGAGTTCAGAAGTGGGGACTCTGGAGCCAGAATGCCTGAGTTTTATTCCTGGCCCTGCCACTAGTTAAATAACGACTTTAAGCTGGTTATTTAACTCCAGCCCTCATCCCTCAACTTCCACACCTATAAAATGGGCTCATAGTCTAACAGGGGTGTAATAATACATGAAAAACAGTACCATACAGTACCACTGATCAGGAGAACAGACTTTGGAGTCAGACTATCCGGGTTCAAATTTTAGCTGTCACTTTACTGTGCCATCTCAATCAAGCTACTTCACCTCGCTGTGCCTCAGTTTCCTCATCTGTAAAATGGAGTTAATAACAGTATCCCTTCTTAGAGTTGTGGGGAACAAATGAGTTAATACATTAATGCCTGGCACATTGCACATGTCAAGTGTTCGCTCTAACTGTGATGGAAGAGGAGGAGAATTAATCCAGATTTGCATTGTCCTGAACAGTACCTGGCACAAAGTATGTGCTCATAAAAATTCAAGACAAAGGCAGGGATACAACTAAGGGACAGCTGCCCCCTAGCTCCCACTAGTGGCAGCCATGCAGAAATGCGGGCCCAGTGTTTCTAAAGCACTCAGGATTTCAAGAGAAACTGGAAATCCAGATTTTTATCTGAGCTGTCCCCATTCTTACAAGTTCACCTTTATTTCAAAACATGGTGTAAACCAAACAGAGGCATACCTGAGGGTCAGACTTGGCTGTGAGCTGCCTGTTTGCAACTGTGGTTTTGAATTCACTGTGGTTATCTGATTAAGAGGAGAATGACAGTGGAATAATAAGTTTAACTATTGTACTATGCCCGCAAGGGGTGCCAGGCACTTTATATAACTTCACCTTATTTAGACTTTGCAATAAGCACCCTGTGAAGTGGGTCATGGTTACACCCCGTTTGACAGGTGAGAAAGTTGAGGCCTTGAGAAGTTCACAGATTTGCCCAAGATCATTGGGATGGCTGGCAGTGGAGATGGGACCCAGACTTGAATCTTCCTCGCTCGGCAACCTTTGTCTCCTCCTCCCTCTCCTGGTATGAAATAAAGGTGGTCTTAAAGTGATGTGTGCCTCTATCAGAAAGAAAGGGTGACTGGCTTTGAGCAAGATTCAAGACATTTTTTTTCAAATTCTCAGAAAGCCAAGGGTGGTTTACATGGACGCTTCAAAGAGCCAGGAAGAACGAGGGTGTGTTCTCTACCGCAGGGTTTGGGCATGAGAGCCCAGCCCCTCTTGGTGGCACTTGAAGCAGGGTTGTTCCAGCTCCGTTACCAGCATGTAAAGAAAATATCGTTGTCTTGGTGACATCAATAATTACTTCCAGAAGCCAGGAGTTACTTAAAAGCAAATTGCTTGTGATGTTATATTTGACTCGACACACGTCTCTTTGGTTTTCTGCGACAGATGCATAGCATTTGTGCCCTGTGAGCTGGTATCAAACACAGACCATGCAAGAGAGACAGCGGGTCAGCCCAGAACACCAGCAGCAAATCCTGAAGCTGGTCTAATAAAGGGTTAAAACCCAATGGTTAAACATAATAGCTTAATGCCTTTTGTTAACTCCAGCTCTGCCAGGAAGGCTGACAGATCCCAAACAAGCAGACAATAGCTGGAATTGTTCTAGTGAAAACTAGTCTGGCTGCATCATTTGCCAATAATTTTTAAAACAGCTTAACTCTCCTCTGCTTCCTTGACTTCAACCTGACCTGAAAGCAAAAGGCAGACGAGTTCTTGTCTCAGCGTCAAACCCCTGTAAACAAGGCGCCTGCTTGGATGCTGAGGTGGCAGGAGAGCGCTGAGGGACGGAACTCACAGCTCAAGACCATGACCCTGCGGGACATACCCCGGGCCCCGCCTGGAACACACCCGAAACTGACTGTCATCTGTGGAGGTGTCAGCAGTTCTTGCTTGGAACTGGAAACCGAGACAGGAAGTTCAGAACATGAACGAATGAACACACTTTCACCTTGAATGACTAGACAAAACTGTCAGCAGCCTATGCCAAAGTTTTGGTCCAGAGGCAGCGATCTAAATGGCAGGAGGAGAAATTGCCATAACGACTGTACTTTTAAAAGGATGCTTGTCTAAGGCTGTTGTCAGTCCCTTGCTATGTTCCGCAGGGTGAGGGGAGACCACCACCAGCCCAGCAACACTCGCGCCGGGAGGCCTACCTTCTGTGTCACTCAGAGTCCAGACATCGGCGTCAGCACGGTTAAGCTTCAGTTTACCCGGACAAGTGCTGTTTACTGTAAGGCTGGGTGAGATCACTAGTTCTAGCATTTCCTTGTACCTGGAAGAAAACAAAGGGAAATGTAATTTATTCATTAATTATGCATGCTTACTAATGATTCTTATTTCTTTCCCTAAGAGTATAAATATTAAAGCTGATTACCTAAACCCAGTCGTCTTATAAATTCTACATAATAAAAATTCACTAAACTTTTCATCAAAGGGAAATGAGGAATTAAAATGAAGTACTTGGTCCCCTCCGGAGAATACGCCCACTTGATTAAAACTTTCCCCTCCTTCCTACTGTATTTTGCTATTAGAAAAATTATATTTTGGTCTCTTCAATGTCATCTGAATGAGCGGGGTGAGCCAGGGCGACTGCCCAGCAGAGGAAGGGAGTGACAGGTAGAGAGGGAGAGCTGTTATTTGGGGTTCAAAAGCCAGAGGCATGGGAAGAAGTTGGAGATGGTTGTAGTTGAGAGTGAAAAACAGACATGGTGTTACATGGAATTACTCGTACACATGGAGAAAAAGGCTCAAAAGGCGTCACTGATATTTAAGCCCCTCTGTGCAGCAAAACTCCACAACCCATGACTGCGGTTCCTCCCAAGAAAAAAAAAAAACAACTAGTTTCCGAATTATGATTTTGATAAAATGTTATGGAGGGAGGAGGGAAAAACAGGGACAAGTCTCTTGGGTCATTTTAATTTTTTTACTCAAAACTTTTTCAACTCTTGCACTATGTCAGTACTTACTTGTTATAAATTCCTACCCATCGTGGTTAGAAAATGCACACAATACCGTATGCAGCAGCTTGCAAAGCACTAAACTAGAGCCAGCAATGTGTGACACCGATTCAAGCTATCCGCAGAGAAAGGCTAAGTTTATTGACTGCCACATCAATATCCAAAGTTGAAATCCATTATTATTGTGCTAATAAAGCGCAATATACCAACTGATGGCAAAGTGGTTATAAATGCAGATTCCACCGTGAAAAGGTTGTGGATTCAAATTCTAGTGTCACCACTCACGACCTTGGGAAAGTTACTAGGCTGCTCTAAGTCAAAAGTGTTCTCATTTGAACGATGGGAATTATCAAAGTACCTTCCTGACAAGGTCATGGTAAAGATGAAAAGAGATAATACATGAAAAGACAGTATGTAGTAGGCAGCAACTTTATGCCCATTCACTACCACAGGAATGAATAAATATAGGCAGTATGCTTATGTAATGGAATACAATACAGCAGTGAAAAATATGGAACTGGAACTCCACATAGCACAATGAACAGACTGCCAAACAAAGCCAAACAAAGTACTGAGCAAAGTACTGAGGCAGAAAATTACTCAAGGTGTCATACCATTTCTATGAAGTGCAAAATACACAAATCAATATTTATATTGTTCAGGATACAGATGCATGCAATAAAAAGATAATAGTATGTATAAAAATGATAAACACCAATTGCAGAAGAATGGCTAGTTATGGGAATAGTAAGGGGACACAACTGGGGAAGGGCAACCCTGGAAGCTTCAATTGTGTTTGTAACATGTTAGTTCAGGATTTGACAGAAACTGTGACCCGTCCAAATTCAGCCTGTCATCTGTTTTTGTGTGAGCTGTGAGCTAAGAATGGCTTTCACATTTTTAAATGGTTGAAAAAAAATCAAAACAAGGATAATGTTTCATGACATGTGAAAATTATGTAAAATTCAAATTTCAGTGTCCTTAAGTAAAGTTTTCTTGGAACACAGGCCTGCTCATTGGTTTACTGTATTGTCCATGGCTACTTTCTCTCTGCAACTTCTGAGTAACTGTGATAGAGGCCCACGAAGCTTAAAATATTTACTATCTGGCAGAAAAAGTTTGCCAATCCCAGTTTTAGTTTGTAAGCAGGGTGGTAGGCGCATTACTGTTATATGGTTACTATGTATCCTGGTTCCTGAAACACATGATTTTTTAAAAAAGAAAGAAATCACTTATCCCAGGATTTACATGTAGAAAGTGCTCTGTATATACTTTTTAATCTGATGAGAAAATTCCACACAAATTGGCTTCCACTGTTTACACTTTTCTATTAGCCGATCACGTTTAGTTCCTAAATGTTCCCATGTAAACATGTGTCCTATGTGCCTGTTTTCTTGTTCCCCAAATGCCGTAGGCACTCCAGAAGACAGGCCGTGGCGTTTTGTTATTTTAACCCAACACAACATGTTATATGGAACTCAGCAAATAGCAGACATTGAATCTGTCGTCTGATGGTAGATGCCAGAAATTTGCATTTTATCCAAATGCATTCCCTTCATCCTTTTGGATATATGTAAATAACTCAAGGTTAAAAAACAAACAATGATGTAAAAAAATAAACAATGATGTAAAAAATAAAGCACTGATCTCAAAATATCTAGATACTAGGTGTATGGGTCTTAGAGGCAGCAAACTTAGCTAAATGACCAAATCCAGTTAAAAACAAAATGAATTGTCTTTTTCTTCATTGGGATTTAAAAATACTTGAAGTCATTGCGAACATTTTTAAATGGAGCAATTTCACATAAAAATCCGGATTTTTGGCTTCTCTTGAAATTAGAAGGCTACCGTCACATTTCTGCTTGGCAACAACTAGCTGGAGCTAAGCAGTGGCAGACCAATTGGGTTAAGGCATGTGGGCTACAGTTTGCCACAGTCCCCACTCCTCCCAAGTGTCTTGCATTGGACTCTCTTTTTTCATTTATATTTCCTCCTGGTCCCTATAGGGCCTTTGCATTTGAGACTCGTGGCATACACATCATCAGAAAGGACTGATGAAGAAAGAAACAGCAATGTGACGCTTCTGGCCTTAGCCACATAGCTTATTTATTCTACTGAGTGTTGCTGTCATCCTCAAGAGCTTTTAGCACATCCAAACAGCATTTGTTGACATTACAGCAGAGAAGGAATGTGTGAGTTTTAACTCTGGGACACAGGATTGCTGTTACAGCATCTTGCCTAAGATCCTTGAAGGCCAAGCAACATGGAAATCATCTATATTTCCCCCAAAGCACCTGACACAGGATCTTGCCATCTGATCAACATCTGTTGGAGGATGGGAGAAAGGAAGGGATGAAGGAAGAGAGGAACTGAGAAGGAGGGGGGAGGGAGAAAATCTACAATTGAGCGATTAGCTTCTTTCAACAAGATTTTTAAAAACTCTTGTTTACCCTCATTATCTACCCCACCCTAGACAATGACTCTAATGTATTAAACATGTCTCCTTATAAATGACACCATGTTGTTTCATTTACGTGAATAGTGTTATACATGAGATCTTTTTGCTTATTAAACCTTTTTCCACTTTGCAGTATGATTTTTTAAAATATATACACATTGCTGGATAGTTGTCTAGCTTGTGGCTAGAATTCAATGCTGTGTGTCCACTTTACCATATTTAGGCATCACTCTAGTGATGAGCATTTAGTCTTCACCTCTCAGCCACCATGAACAATACTGCAATGAACATTTCCATTTAAATAAAACATATATAGAATTTATGTATATCTATATATGTGCATATAGATAGATACATATATCCTTAAAATAAATATATATATTTGAGGAAAATTTCTATCATTGAGTGGATGTGAGCTGAACTTGACCAAGTATTAACAGACTGTTCTTCACAATTCCAGTGCTAATACCGATGTCCACCGGAAGTGCCTATGCGTTCTAGTTTCACAAATTCTTGCTAACACTTGGCATTGTCCAACTTTCTAAGTCTTGCCCAGCTGATGGATGAACAACAATATTTCATAGTTGTTCACTATTATGCGGCATATGAGTTTCTGAGAATAGTCTATTCATATCTTTTACCCGTGCCCATTTTTCTACTGGATTTTCTTTCTTTTTTTTTTCTCTTCTTGTTAATTTATTGGAGTGCTTTGTAGAGTCTAGGTATTAGCTCATTGTTTGCTTTAGACACTGTAAATTTCTTTTCTTACTCTCTCATTTGTCTGTTTTCTTTATTTATGGTGTCTTGTAGAACAAAAAAATTCTTATATGTTTGTCCAATAATATTTTTCTAAATGTAAAAATTCTTTCCCTAACCCTAGGATATTAAAGTTTGCCCTTTTTAAGCTATTGGCTTGATTTTTTGCCCTTCATATTTGTCTTTAATTAATCTGAATTATTCCATTTAATATGGTTTAAAGTTTCATTTTTCTCCAATATTGGAGAAAATGAAAATAAGTCATTTTTTCCTAACATATATTAAACTCTAACTGAATATACCTTCCAGCTATGGTTTGCATTTTTGGTTCAATTTCACTATCACAATAAAAAATAAAAGCTACAAAACATTAAGGCATCGGAGGACAAGGGCTTGAGGGCTCAAGATTCCAGAGATATGAGAAATGGACTGAGTTAAGTCTGATTTCTAACACTTTTCCTTGCAAGATATTTGCCAATTTATAAGCACAGAGGGGGAAAGTAAAGGCTTAGTGTTTTCTGGTCACATTGGGCTGGGGAGACAAAACTTGGAGTTTAGGGCAACTAAGGTAGGCAGGATCCAAGCAAAGATCCTAGAGATATGAGAACCACAATGAAGAGAGCTTAATATTGTTGACAGTCACTACCTTTCAGGCCTATGCTGACACCTAAGCTGGGTGGAGTGGGAGGCAGAGAAGCCAAGCAGAAAGCGGTAGCTAAGAAGGCAAAAGATGAAGGAGAGCTTTTGGCAATCTCCCAGTACTAGGGAGGCAAATACTGGAGTTTACAGCCCATCAAGGATGAGAAGCCTTGGTAAACACACACGGGCTTTTAACTGAAGCCCCTGCAGAGTTACTCCTTGACTGTGAGCAAACCAAATAGATCCTGCCTTGAATCGTCTTAATCCCTTATTGGATCAAAGTGATTTGCCTCTACTATGACTACCTGCTAAAAGAAAAGTAACTTTTCTTTTGGGGGAAGATGTCATCTTCCAGAGTCTCCGTAAATTTTCTTATACATAGTGTTTAGCATTTAATAAAAATTATCAGGCAATCAAGGAGACAAGACCAAAAAAAAAAAAAAAAAAAAAAAAAAAAAAAAAAAAAAAAAACCCCAAACAAATAAACAAAAAAAAAACCCCAAATCCATATAAGAGTGAGATATTGGGATTAGCAAACATGGCCTCTCCAACAACTTTGATAATATGGTCAAGAAAATAGATTCAAGGTATAGAATGCTAGTAGAAAACTAAGATCTTTTCTAAAAATTAATGGAAATTCTAAAATTGAAAATATAATAACTGAAATTTAGAATTCAGTAGAGACGTTGAACCACAGATTGGACATAGCATAAGAAAAAATTAATGAAGGTAAATCAGTAGACAAATCTCAGAAAGAATGTTGGAACATAGGTTTTTCAAAAAGCATAAAAAGAGTATGGGACGTAGAGAAAAGGCCTAACATATGTAATGGGGGCCATAAGGAGAGAGAGAACGAGTCAGAAGTAATATTAATGAGAAAGTGACAGAAAAATTTTGAAGTCTGATGGAAGATATCGAGCCAATGGAATAAAGGAGTTCTGTGCATCCCAAGAAGGGAAATAAAGAGAAAATACATACAGAAAAAATAAACACAGAGAAAAACTCTCCTGGGCATATTTTTTATAGTTGAACTACATATCTATGAGAACATATTAATCTTAAAAGCAGCTTAGAGGGGGAATAAAAGACAAATTATCTTTAAAGGAATAATAGACTTCTCAACAGAAATGATGACCATCAGAAAACAATGGAGAAAACAATGGAATTTCATCTGCCAATGTAGAATTTTATGCCAGCAAAAAAAAAAAAATCCTTCAAAAATGAATACAAAAATGAAATAAACCAAAGTTAAGATTATTGCCACCATAGACCTATACTACAAAAGAATGCTCTGGAATGATGAAAACTCAGCAAGGAATGGGTGGCTATGTGAGTAGAAGAGGGATAAATGAAGTTAACTTGTTCTAAGGAACTTGCATTTTAATGGAAGTGGTAAAAGTACTAATTTAAGGTAAACGATAAAATTTATCAAAGATGCATGCTGTAATCTTGAAGGTAACTACTTAGTGAATAAACGGCTATTAACAAACTAATAGAGGAGCAAATGGAATAATAAAAATACTTAATTAGTCCAAAAGAAGACAAGAAAGAAGAAGAGATGGAATAGAAAAAAATAAAATGATAGATTTAAACTCAGTTATCAATAATTACATTAAATGTAAACAGAATAAAACTCCCATTAAAAGACTAAGATTATGAGTGGATTAAACCAAGTATAACTACATGATTATTACAAGAGACCTTTTTAAAATATAAAGACAAAGATTCAAAGCTAAAGATTGGGAAAATCCATATGATGCAAATACTAAATGAAATAAAGCAGAAATGATTTCAAATTGACATAAAAATAAAAACCATTATAGAGATTTTGAGGAACATACGGTAATGATAAAAGAATCAATCGATGAAGATATAACAAAGTTTGTCCTTCTCCCAATTAGTTGATGTGGCAAATAAAGATCACTAGCAAAGCCGAAGCAACAGAAATGTTAGTCCTCACAAAGTAAGCAGGACCTTAATTTAAAAATCTGACAAACGTTCCTTCCTGTATATATGGCTTATGGACCACGCTACCTTACAAAAGCAAGTCAAAAGTATAGCAATACGAACAGAGTGAAAAAAACCCTTCCAAAAACAGTCTAGTTCTAGCTCTCATTTCCCAAGCACCTACTTCATGCCAGGCAATTTCTCGATCACCTTTACATTATCTCCTTTAATTCTCTGAACCACCCCGGGAGATGTAATTATCCACCCTCATTTCTCAACAGGCCAATGAAGCACAGATTTAGGTCTGAGCAAAGCACGGGCACTAAGAAAATGTGAATCGTTCCTGTTTAGTGGACTCATCTTGTCCTGCTATGAAGATCTAAAATGAAGCTTTTTAAATTTCAGCGCAGGGTGAGTTTTGTGTTTGTGTTTTATGGGTCATATTGTTTTATTACGGAATTACACGGGGCAGTGGAGTGGGGGAGGCTGTTCTCTCTGGCGTTTTGAGGTCTTTGAAGGTCTTGACCTGGCCCTGATTATAGTGTTCACTAAACAGATAACAGAAGTAAAAATAGCTAAGAGTACTCTGGGACCAAGAGCTCTTGCATATGTTTACTTATTTAATCCTACGAAGTAGGTAGAGATGAGGAGTCTGAGGTTCAGAGTGACATGGTAGTTAGGTCTGGCTCCAGGGTCTGTGCTCTTAACCACAGCTTACACGTAAAACTGGGTCAGAATTTGAAATCAGGGCCTACCCAGCTCCAGTGTGTCCACTAAGCCTCCCAGTCAGAGCACTGGCTCTGTCATTTGCTACAGCAGCTCAAATCCTAGCTGTGGGTCTTAGCAGCTGTATGACCTTGGGCAAGTTATTAATTTCTCTGAGTTTCATCCATAAGGATGGAGAAAATAATAATGTCCTTCCTGGCAGGTTATCCTGCAGATTAAGTCAGAGAAGGCATGAGTGAGTGGTTGCTCAACAAAGAAAGGGTAGCTACTGACATCATCTGCATTCACACAGATAAAAGCTTGAACACATACATTTCAGGTAGACACTGAGAACTGTCACAGGTATCATCTGCCAACCGCTGGTTCCTACGGTGGCCTGATGGGCAGAGCTCTCCTGCAGTCTGGGGAAGAGCCTTCCTGTTTGCCCTTCGCACAATGACCTGAAACTGGAGACCAGCTCATCCTCTTTGCAGGGGAGGGAAGAGAGGAATCAGAGGGGGCGGGAGGGGCAGGAGGAGAAAGACTGAGCTTCTCTTTCATGAAGGCAGGGAAAGGAAGCAAAGGCCTGGGATTCATTTACGAAAGTTTTTTCCTGTGTATTGCATTGCGGCAAAACCCTGATGCCCTCACCACTTCAGAACCAGGTTAAGAGGGGTGGAGAGAAAGAGGCATTTGAAAGCCCCGCCCTCTGGCCTTCTCCTTGGCCGGCTGCTGCCAGCGGCTTGCACCATTTGTTACTCTTGTCACCACCCCTGTCTCTAGGGACTGAGAAGCACTGGGAGAGTGTGAGGCTGCTGGAGGAGCCAGAGAGATGACAGCTGGAAGGTGGGGGGTGGGGGCAACTTCAAAGACTGGGAAGGATCAAAAGCAGATGGAGGGTCCCAGGCGGTGGGCGGCTCACCTTTCCACACCCCCCTGAGCGCCCTGGCTACCTTGACTGAGAACAGTGGCCCTGCCTACTGGATGGAAAGGACAGATGGCCTGTCGACCAAGAGGACTTTAGGGAGGGCCAACACCCAGCATCTTTTAAGGGCTTCGAAATCCAAACCTGCCAACAGCAATCACAGGCTTCTGGATAGCCAGCAGCGGTGGCCGAAACCTGGACATGCCTGTCTGCCTCTAATCACCCTCATTTGATTTTAGTTCTAAATACATCTGCTAAGCAAATACCAGCTCTTCCCCAGGCTCCTCCATCTCAGAGGGACCAAAAGCCCAGGATCATGCCCCTCCTCTTCCTTCTTCAACAATCATATCCAGTTCATCACTAGGTGTCATCAAGTTTACCTCTTAAACATCCACGGAACCAACTGCTCTCTACCTCTACAACCACCGCCCCCAGCCAAGCCACCATCTTCTCCACCCTGGACAACGACCTCAGCTTCCATGCCAGTCTCCCTGGGGCCACCCTGACAGCATCTTAAGGGACCTCTGAAAACATCAGTGAACCTGGCCCTGCCTTGCCTCATCCTTGCTTATAAACTCCAATTGCTTTCCACTGTTCTTAGAATGAAGCAAAGACTTCTGAACACAGCCTTGATCTGGCTTCCCTTTGCTCAGTGTCTCATTCTAGCAACTGGCCTTTTTCTCTCTCTACACTCCCTCCTGTCAAGAGGTCTTTGCACTGCTGCTCCCTCTGCCTGGAACACCATTCCCTCCTACTCACCCTAGAAAGGTCTCAGTTCTAGCATGATTTCTCCAGGCTGTCCCTGAGTGGGGTCCGTTCCCCTAGAGCAGCTTCCACAGGCCCATGACCCAGCCTTTCACACACCAGTCACTAGAACAATTTTTGTGGGTGCTTTTGTTTAGTTTCCATCTGTCTTCCTGACCGGAGTGTAAGCTCCCTGATGGCAGACATTTTGTCTCTCTTCTCCACCATCACATTCCCAAATCTTCAGCAAGGCCTGGTCCTTGAGAGCTGTTTAATAAATATTTGTGGAATAATGAAGGAATGTGCTGTATGAATAAATTTATTCACTGAACCATTATTTACCGAGTACCTGCTATAAGTGCCGGTCCTTGCCACTGCCACCATTCCGTACAGGGCACTGATTTACATTCTGGCCTGGCCCCTCGAGGCATGCATTTGAGACCCTTCCTGATTTACTCTTCTTTCCAGCATTAGCACTGTTAGTAGGACACGGTCAGAAGTTCATGGATGGTGGATGCTACTGTTCCCAGGCCATCCCAGAAGGGAGAAGTGGTCCAAAAGCTCCCATCCAAATGACATAAGGTGTTAATTATGATTATTGCACTATTAAGCTCTGCCTGGCTGTCATGCCCTTGGCAATCCTACTTTGTTCTCCCCTGTAGGTTTATATTTTCCAGCTTTATTGAGATGTAAGTGACGTATTGTATAAGTTTAAGGGGTACAATTAGGTGATTTGATACATGTATATACTGAAAAATGATCTTGGGGGTCCTGCCTCGAACTAAAAAAAAAGAAGAAAGTAGAAATGTCCAGAACCACAGCATACAGGAGAAATCAATGCTTAAGAAGGAACATGGTGGGAGTAGTGGCTTCTTGGCATTTTGGCCTGTTGGGTCTTGTGCCAATAGCATCCTTTTTTCTTTGGGGGACTGCTTCTTAGTCTATATGATTGGGTGGGGCTGACCCTACTAACAGGCTCTGAGCCTAGCAATTAGCATGTCCCATCTCTAGGTCTACAGTGATTGGCTGAGGGGTGTTGGTCACGAGTAGATAGGGGCCAATGAGAGGCCCAGGATGAACTGCTGGAGAAGAGATGCTCTTTCCCACTGGATATGAACTTTGGAAGGTGTTTATTTGGAACTGCTGGCAGTACTGGGCCACAGACTACATCTGAGTAGCACAGTCCTAAAGACAGTGACCCCCATTCTGATACATGTGCATTGCATCCCAATGTGAAAGTAAAAGTAGGAATAAACTACAGGTGTAGCAAGTGAAATTTGGAGACTGCTGCCACTGTGGCTGACTTCAATCGACATCAGCCAGAAGGGACCCCACACACTACACTGGTGTGGTCACAAGACCCTCCTCCTGTCCTCATCTCCATTCCCCAACCCCATCTCTCTTACCATGGGGAAGGTGTCACTTAATAGACATGGTGAGATCAGGGCTGGGACACATAGGTCATGAACAAGGTACTTCCAGTCTCCTCTCCAAAGGCTATGAAGAAGGCAGATAAAGAAGGGACACAGTGGATGCTAAATTCATTCACTGATTCATTCATTGAGTCAGGTTGCCAATCATTTAGAAGCACTGACTCTCTCCAATCACATACCAGAAAAGGCTGCTCTTGTTCGCTAATTTATTTCACTCTTTTTTTTTAAGGCCAGGAACTATTCCAGGCACTGGGGATAGTTCCTTGCTCTCATGAAGTTGACATTCTAGAGTGGGATTTGCTCTCCAGTCTTAGATGGCATTCGTCAGTGGGTGACAGCTGAGTTATGGACAGCATAGTCATGTGGATATCTCCTCAAGCTGAGAAAATAACTGTATTACCTTTTCTTTCTTAACATAAAATTCTAACCGTCTGGATAATATTGCAAAACTTTGTAAAGAAATTTTAAAATTTTAGATAAAATTAAAGTTGCCTTTGGCCACTATCTCCCACCACCTTTATCCATAATTACTAACAGGGTGAACAATTCTGAAGACCTTTTTCTAGTCATAAACACACACAAACACATATATATATATATATCCTTAAAATATATAGTACTTTATAAATGTGTTTTCCGCATGTGTTTTTACGAATGTCACTGATCTGTATATCCTGTTTTAGGATTTTTTTCACTCTAATAATAAAACATCTTGTTGTTCTTTACATGTCATGACCTAGAGATCTAATTTATTCTTTTCCACTGCTGCACAAGATTCCCAGGTATGTCTATCCCACTGTCCTTTCGGCTGGTCCCCAGGTTTCCCAAGTTTTGTACTGAATGCTACATTGCATGGGACAGGCCTTCTTGGGTGCACATGCATGTAGCTCTCTAGAAGTGATACCCCAAAGCAAAATTGCTAGGTCTATCTTTAGAATAGTAAAGGACATTTGCAAATTGCTCTTCCAACGGGCTGATCCAATTTATATTCCCAATGGCTATATCCATCCTCATCCCTTGCACTGTAATTATTCCTGCATCTGAAAAAGTTTTTATCTAAAACTCTCTGAGGAAGACATAAACGATTATTTTAACATGCCTCCATGGCAGTCTACTCCTCGGCACCATTATTCAGCCAAGCAGATTACGTTCTAGGGAGTCATGTCAGAATGGAGAACCAGCCCGGGTCTAGAACCTTAGTCCCAGACTAAGCTCTCTCACTCAAGCTTGATAAATTCACATTCATGTGAACTTGGTGCAGGACAAAAATAGTCAATGGGAGAGTTTTATTATATCCTCCCCTGATAGCATATAAAACAAGGGTCCTTTGTTTTGCTAACCCAGTTTTGCTGTCCTTGGGATTTAAAAAAAAAAAAACTTTTTATTTTGATTCCATTATAGATTCATAAGAAGTCATAAAAGATAGAAGTGGGAGGTCCCGGGTGCCCTTCACTTAATTCTCCCGACCCCACAGCGATTATATCTTACATAACTAGAGTATGATATCGAAACCAAAAATTGACAGTGAGAGTGCATGTGCATGTGTGCAGCTCAGTGTCATTTTATCACACCTGTAACCACTGCTGCAGACAAGACACAGTTCCATCACCACACAGGTCTGCCTCGAGCCGTCCCTCCACGGACACACCCAACCCCATTCCCCCAAACGACCCCTGGTGATTGCTAATCCATTCTCTAGCTCCAAGATGTCATTTTGAGAACATTATATAAACGGAATCACACAGTATATGACCTCTTGAAATTGACTTTTTTTTTTTTAACATGACTCAAGTTCAGATGCCTGCATTTTACAACACATTTTCCAATATTCACTAGGCCCACAAGAGGCGACCTTCAAAAAAGTACCCAATGTGCGGCGACTGAACAGGACAGGACCACACACGTTCTACTGATTTCAGGTTGGGTTCAACAAGGCCCTGGAGCAAAATGCAGAACTTTATAGAATATTTCTCATGCAGAGTCAAAAAAAAAAAAAAAAAACCCAACCAAAAACCCACAACCAACAAAAGGCACAAAAAAAATACCTTGACCTTTACTGGAAGGAAAGGCCTACTCCTGGCTGGAGAAGGTCAAGTGCTAGAGGCCGTGGGGAGCCCCAGGACATAGCCCCCTTCCCTGGGAGGCAGGCAAGCAAGCAGCTGGTGAAGCTGCTTCTCCTGGGTTGCAAAGGTGAGTTTATGGTCTCCACCCTCAGTAGGTACCACGTCAGCATCTCTTCCAGTTACTTCCTCTTCCTCTTGCTCACCCAATCACAGCCGACCAAAATGACCTGGACCCATTTAAAACTATCTTAAATCATGAAGAGACTCATTCTGAGAGCAGGGCATTTTAATATGAGTGAAAGGGGATGAATGGGAGACAAATATTGGAGAAATGGTAAGAGAATCCGAATACTAAAAACTGAATATTAGAATATCTTCATTCTGCCTAAATCCTTACTTGTGCCCCCAGGAAGCAGTGACCATCACAAAACTGAAAATAATAGTTCACATGCAGTAAATGCTATTTAGGGGCGAGGCACTATTTTAAGTGCTGTTCACGTGGGATCCACGGGACAGAACTCAGACCTTATTTTACAGATGAACAAAGCAAAGACAGGAAGTTTAAGTCACTTGTCGGAAAGAAGCAGCAGAGATGGATTTAAAGCCAGGATGTCTGACTCTGAATGTTCTACTCTCCTGCCATCTGCCGCTGACAGAAGCAGATGTCTTAAAATTAATCTTCCCTAATGACCAATCTCTAATTACATCATTACCCTGAAATTGAATGGGCCATGTAGTGATTCATGAGTTTTTAAATGTTTTTCTCTTTGTTTTGAGGTTGGCTCAATTATATGCAATATCATAAAGTGAGGTTTTCTTTTCCCCCCTCTTTTTTTTTTGATAAGGTGGCTACATGGTGAAAAAGTTTTTTTTTTTTTAATGAAAAATCTCAAGCATATGCAAAAGCAGACAGAATAGTAAAATGAAGCGCTGAGTACTTATCATTTAGATTTAACAACTTTCAAGATTTTACTGCATGAGTCTCTTCTAAGCTTTTTGGTTTACTTTCCTCTTTGGTGAAGTTTTTAAAACAAATCTGAACTTTAAGTCTATTCTCTGCCATGCTTCATTAAACAATATGGACATTTTCCATTAACAAACCTAGCAAAATTCACATTAATTCCTGTACCATCTTGAACACAGGCCATATTGGATCTTCCCCAACTGTGTCCACATGGCCTTTTAAGGTTGGTTTATAAGATTCAGGATCTAAACAAAGTTGACACATTATATTTACTTATAGTGTTTCTTATATTTATCTAATCTAGAATAGCCTCTCCCCTCTTTTTCTACAGACTATTGACATGTTGAAGAAACTAGGTTAGTTGCCTTGCAAAATATCTCATGTTCTGATTTTTCTGTTTGCTTCCTCATGGTGGTGTTAACTTATCTCTTTCTACCGTATTCCCCATAAATTTGCTTTAAAGTGTGACTAGGTTCAGATTCATCGGAGGGGGGCAGTAACACTTCAGAGTTCTTCCCACTGCATCACATCAGGAGGGTGTCCAGTGTCCCCTCTTCTATTGATACTAATAGGGGTCAGTGGGTCTAGGTGGCTCTATTCTCCTTCCTCCCTTATGAAGTTCCCTGTAAATCCCTGATCTAATGATTCATTCATTCACTAATGTTTTTGGGCCAAATCAATTATTTCATTAGGGGTTTAGAAATTTAAAAAAAAATTAAGAACATTACAAGAATATTAGTACATATTCTTGTAAATTACTGTCACAAATCTTTTTTCGCTGTACTCTCCCAACCAGCTTGTGAAGTGGGTGGAGCCAGCAGAAACCTGGCACAGTGGGGTGACTGTGCAGGCTCCCTTAGGTGCCTGGGTGCCTAGGGGGCAAATCCTTGCTCTGCAACCTACTAGTGGCATGGGACCTTGCTTGACTTCTCTGCCTCAATTTTCTCATCTATCCAATGGGGATAAAAATGGTACCCACCTCCTAGGGCTGGTGTGAGGATGACATGACTTGGTATTTACATAGGTCTTAGAAGAGAACGGGATAACAGAATGAACTCTTCTCCATCCTTACAAGTGAAGAAACTGAGAGGCCAGCTAGTTAAATAAATGTCCTCAGGTCCCACAGCTAATGACAGGCAGAGCTGGAACAAAAATCTCATTCTGCTGCATGACGTTGTATCAATGGAATGTTTTTCCACATTTTGAAAATAATCGCAAATAATTAGGAAAAACACCTTTTGACCATAATGACTTATACATGGCTTAATATAACACCTAATCAAAGGCCCCACACGCAGTGGGCCCTGAACACCCCTCCAACCTCGTCTCCTGGAAGTTCCGCCCTTACTGCCTCTCCTGTAGGGACACTGCCCTTTCGTCATTACTCAAACCATCTCATGGTTTCACACCTGCTGTTCCTTCTGCCACAAATCTTCTTCTCCAGATCTTTCCCTGACTCACTCTCTCACTCCATTTAGGTGTGTTCTCAAATGTCACCTCCTCAGAAATGCCTTCCCTAATCATATTATCAAACCCGCTCCCCCATCTCTCCAACCCCACCTTTCCATTCCCTGATCCTGCTGTATTTGTCTTTATGAGTCTAATTACTATCTTAAAATATGCTGCATATTTATCTGTTCACTATCTGGGGGAGGGGCTTTTTCTGTTTTGTTCACTGTTGCATCCTTGGCATCTATTATAGTAACTGTAATTAGCACTAAACGGTCAGCCAATAAGTAGCAGTTAAATAAATGCTGAGTATTCTTTCCCTTCTCCCCTCTTCTATAATAAAAGAACTCCTGATTCTTAGCAGGGCATAAAACCACCTAGAATGAATTTACCAGCTTCCCTTGCAGTTAGGTTGTGGTCATATGATTAAATTACAGTCAGGATGGAATCAAAAGTGATGAACTCAACATGGAGGTCACGTATTTAAAGAACATCCCCCCCTCCTCATTCTTACTTGGCTAGATGCAATGTGATGGGAGCGCCACCTAGGACCATGAGGAAACGGGCAGGTCTTTAAGGATGATGTAACAAAATGAAAGCAGTCTGGGGCACTGATGACCTCACAGAGCAGAGCTGCTGTGTCCGTTCGGGCTTTTATATGAAATAAACTCCCAGGCTATTTATGTCACTTTGAGCTCAGTTCTCTGTTACACAGAGCCAAATTTATGTCTGTCTGTCTGTACCTATCTATCTATGTATCTATCATCTAACAACTCCTATCAGGTTGTCTTCAATGCATTTATGTGTGTATGTGTGTGTAGCAACCTTATATTATGGGGAATTCTGAATATATGCAAAAATATCCAGATTCGTCTAATCAATCTCTATGCCCATCACTCAGCCCCAACAACCATTAACTCCTGGCCAATTCAGTCCCATTTCCACCTCGTCTACTTCTTTTATAATACTTGCAGACAAATCTTAGCAATAATATACTTTCATTTGTAACTATTTCAGTAGAAATCTCTAAGCCCCAACCCTGTTTGAAAACACAGCCATAATACCATTATCATGCCTATGAAATTCCTTAAAATTACCAAAATCAGATATTAATTTATTTTAATAAAACTATGTTGTGTATTTTTTATTCTCATTAAAAAACACACTATGGGCAATTTCCAACGTCAGTACACATAGACCCACCTAACTCTTTTTAATAGCTGCATAGTATTCCATTGAAATGAAATATCAAAGTTTACTTAGCCATTTCCAACTGTGGACATTCAGGTTATTTACAACTTCCTTCCTTCCTTCCTTCCTTCCTTCCTTCCTTCCTTCCTTCTTTCCTTCCTTCCTTCCTTCCTTGCTTCCTTCCTTCCTTCCTTTTTTCCTTCCTTCCTTCCTTGCTTCCTTCCTTCCTTCCTTCCTTCCTTTTTTCCTTCCTTCCTTCCTTCCTTCCTTCCTTCCTTTTCTTTTTCTTTTTTTTTTCTTTTTGATATTTTGATCAATGATACAGTGATCTATCTACCTCAGGATGTCTCAGCCTTGGCACTTGAGATTTGGGGCTGGACAAATCTTTGTTGTGCATGGATGGCCTGTGGACTGTAGGCTATTTAGCGACATCTCTGGCTGCCTCCTCACTAGATAACAGTAGCACCCTTCGTCCCCATCTGTAACAACCAAAATGTTCCAAGATATCGCTAAATGTCTCCTGGGCTTAGACTCACCCCAGCCGAGAATCTCTCCTCAAAACATACACACTTACGCAAGTAGAACACTTGAACTTCTACACTGGAGGGCCAGAAGAAAACTGTAGAATTTTCAAATGGCAGCTACTTGAGAAAAATATCAGTTCATACCCGTTCTGGGTTTTAGTAAACAGTTTTGCTGTGCTTCAATCATGCTCACCATAAAAACCTGAGAATTGATTCTTCACAAAGAACTATAGTTAGTGGCTTCAGATTTATCATATCAATCAAAGACTCTTTGATTTAATGTGTTTTTTAACATCGGAGCTCAGATCAGGATCCGATGGAAGAACATGAGATATGTTATATAAAACTGGCTTCGAAGTGGGGACAACATCCTTACTTTGATGGTCTGGCATATTCCTACTGTAGGGTTATTTTTCAGGGAACATGTGTGACCCTCTGCATTCCCCCCTCCCCTCCATTTAAAAATAAATGATATTATAATGGTGTTTGCACACAAAAGGGTGGGGGGGGGCTTCCAAATTCAAAATGAAGCCTGAACTCTGTAGCCTTAAGCACGCCCCCGCTGCTAAGATCTGCCCTTGGCCAGGTTTAGTATCCAGCCAGAACCTGCTGGAAAAAATTAACTGCCCCACCCCCCTGCCCCACCCAAGGGTGCATTGTGGGGCTGAAACAGGCCACGGGGATTACTAAAACATTAGGTTTGAGGATCCTGAAGTAGGCTGGTCCGGCTGATGATGCTTCCGCCCACAGCTATGCTAAGAACCCTCAGCATCTATCATTTCTGGGGTAGTGAAAACAGAGTTATAGTAAAAACAAGGTAAAAACAAACAGAAAAAGATAAAAAAATTAAAAACAAATATAAGGAAGACAAGGAAAAATGAGAGAAAACTTATGGGAGATCTAAAAAATAGTTTTATAGATATTCACAAGGATAAGTCACTTATTCATTCCATAAGCACTATAGAGCACCTACTATCAGTGCCAGGCACTGATCTAATTCCTGGGAATCTAGTAGGGGACAAGACAGATGGCATCGCCGACTCCGAGTCAGTATCCTAGTAGATTTCTTTGTAGATCGTAGAATTCACTCTTGCTGGTAAAATCCAGCTGGCACTTCCTGTTAGTGAAGATAGACAAGACAGAGGGACATCTGAGCCAAATCTTCACAGTAAGAAAGGGTTCATTGTGCTCCAAGCACTGTTAGGTGCTTTACGAATACTGGCTTGTTTAATACTCAAAATAACCCATGAAGTAAATAATAGTGTCTCCTTCTTTTTACAAAAGAGAAAACTGAGGACCAGAAAGATGAAACAACCTGCACAAGGATACAGAGCCACATAGGTGGCTGGCAGTAAAATATCTTTTAGAACAGAAGTTCTCAGTGGGGAGTGATTTTGTTCTCCAGGAGTCACTTGGCAATATCCAGTGACATTTTTGTTTGTCACAATTGGGGGAGGGTGTTACTGGGATCTAGTGGGCAGAGATCAGGGATGCTGCTAAACCCTCTGCAATGCACAGAATGATCTCCACAACAAAGTGTCACCTGGCTTTATCCTAGGTGCCAAAGTTGAGAATCCCTATTTCAGAGGAATGTCTGTTCCTTGCCATGTTGAAGTCTATGCATAGCTGTTTCCTCTGCCCTGATGCTCATCCCATTTCCTTCACCTTCTGGTTTCTTCATAAATGTCACAGTGTCACTATCTCCAGGAAGCCTTCCCTGATCACTATTGCCACCACTGCCTTCCATTACTGGATTAGTTTTCACTGTATCCTGAGCTTTGCATTCATGGCATTAATTACCACTGTAATTAATAATTAGCTGCGTATTTAGCTGTATAATGCCCACCTCTCCTATTAGGTTCTATACAGTTGCCATCAGCTATATGTGGCTCTTGAGCTCTAATCCATCCTGGTTCTCAAAGACTTAGTACAAAAAAACCCCCAAAACAATGTAAAATAATTCATTAGTAATCTTAAAAATATTGATTACATATTGAAATAATATTTTTGACATATTAGGTAAAATAAAACATATTAACATTAATTTCAGTCATTTCTTTTTTTTTTTAATGTGGCTATTAGAAAATTTAAATCACACATGTGGCTCGCATTTCTAACTCAAGTTATATTTCTATTGCACAGTGCTGCTTGAGACCTTCATATGCTCCTCAAGGACAGAGACCCCGACGACCCCTAGTGAGAAGAACAGTGCCTGGCACAAAGTGTGTGCTAAATAAACACCACTGAATGAATGAAAGAATGAAATTGAAGAGACTGTTAGAGCTTGCCTTGTCAGTATCCTGGCTGTCAAGAACTGTTTGCTTGTATGTTGCATTTTCAAGTTCTCCAAACACTCACCAAGGGCTATGTATCTTTCACTTGCCTAGTCCTGGCCGGCATGGACACTAGCTTTCTTTTCAGACATGACCCTGTGACCACAGCCGGTTGCCCCATTTCCTTAGTCGACTCCACACCCCGAGAGAGAAGATGAGGCTTGCGAGAAACATCCATAGCAGCCAGAGTTTCCCACAAAAGTCAACAGATGGTGGCTTGGGAAGTCTGTCAACCTTGACTGGACAAACATGTTCTAGAAAGGGCCACTCAAACTGGCAGGGAATGGCATGGAGGACAGGAGCCAAGGAGGGCAAAGCTGTGCCAAACGGGGAAGTCAAGAGGCCAAGACCAGGTGTTTGGGAGGCTGAACAAGCCTGGGCCCGAACCAACCAGGTGGGGTCACCTGTCTCTGTCCTATGCCAAGGAAAACAGTTCTCTGAGCTGAGACGGGAAGAAGGCACACTAGATCAGACTCAGGAGCTATGCAGCATGGGGGCCCGGTACAGGCACTGGCATGGGACCATGGGGGCTGTGACTCTCCACCACCCCTGGAGGCTGCCCCCTCCAGATGCTGCAGTGGACCAGGGCCCTGGGGCCCCACTGGGACTAAAGCTCTAATTTGGACCTAAGGATTTGAGGGGCCAGAAAAGAAACCAAACTTGGTGTCTTGGCCCCTTTTAAACAGGGCTTTATTCGCTCAGGAGCAAGTGGCTGTGAGCCCAAACCCCGACCCTGGAGCTCATATTCCTGTTTGACCTTGAGCAGCAAGACCAACAGCTCACACTTAGAAAGGGGTTACCGCTGAGGACAGGCTCGGTGCTAAGTACTTGACATGCAGCGCTCAATAACGAGAGCTTACACTGGTATCGTACATCAGTCACTCAGAGGGCAAGTGGCAGAGGTGGTATTCAAACCCAGGCAGTTCCTGGTCTGTTCACCTGTTATGTGGGTTTGAACCCCAGCTCTACTTTTTACTTGCTATATCAAGTTGGGGAACTGTGTAGTAGCACCAATAACTGTCACTAAGCTCTGATCACTCACTGCTCTGAGTGAGCACTCTAAGTATTATTACTCACTGAATGTATTGCTTATTAAGTCTTCACAACAACTTTTGGCTAGTATTTCCCCAGAAATTCAAACACTGGCCATTTGGCTCCCATGTCAACACTACAGATGCTGGGGAACACAGACTCTGGAGCCATACTGCCTGGCTGGAATCCCAACTATGCAACTTGATGGCAGCTGTGACCTTATCCTCTCTGGCCTCAGTTTCCTCATCTGTAAAATGAGAAAAACAGCAGTACCTACCAATTGTGTTTGTTGTGAGGGTATTAAACCAGTTAATACTTGAAAGTGTTTGGCAAGTATCAGACAAGGAGGAAGTTGTTCATAAAAAATCCAACGTCCATTGTGCTTGTGATACTTGGGCCACAGGAGAGGTGACAAGTCAGGGTCAGGGCTCTCCAAGGAGGGCTGGGAGGAGAAGACCTTGAAACTCAACCTTTCGACTCTCTGCACACTGGACTCCCAGGTTTCCTCCTCACCCCCTCCCTCCCCGATGACGGACCTCAGCAGCCCTGGGGGACCTCCCAACCTCCACGGCCCGCCTCCCCAGAATCCGCTCTCCGTGCTCTTGGAGTGAGATTTTTAAACATAAATCTGACCTTGTCATGCCCCCGCTAAAACCTCTTTAATGGCTCCCCATCACTCTTGGGCTAAATTCCAAACTTTCACAGGGGCTAAAAACAGTGGCTTTCAAAAGCTTTGAGACTTCACGGTGAGAAACACATTTTACAATGCAGTGCAGTGTACACCTTTATAAAACGTGAAATAAAAGTTTCAAGAAACCACATTGACCTCATGTGCGACACACATGAGCCCATTCTCTCTCTTGTTTTAAAAAAATTTTTCCCCAGTGCTGGCTGTGGCCCACTAAATTGATTTCATGACCCTCTAATGTGTTAAGAACTGGGGTCTGAACAATGCTGGTTTAAGAACTCTCAGACCCAGGCCCTGCCAGCCCTTTGGCCTCATCTCTCCTCACCCTCCACCTCCTGGCAGTCCAAGTTCTGGTCATGCTGAAGCCCTGGCATGACATTCTCTCTCGTCACTGAGCCTTTGCACATGCTGTTCCCCCACCTAAAGTGCTCTTCCTGCTTGTCCATCTGGCTTAGCCAAAGGCTATCTCCTCAGGGAGGCTGCTGCCCATGCATGGAACATTGCCTCACCATCACCTGTGACCCATCTTCAGGGCCTCTCTAGACATTAGAACCATCCTGGGAGTGTTGTTGTTGTTGATGTTGTTGTTGTTGTCTAAACCTTCTTCAGATCAACTGAATTAGACATTTCTAGGGGTGAGGCTTGAATATCAGCATTAAAAAAATATTCCCAGTGAGTATATGGAGACCCCTGAGGACCAGCAAATCAACCTGTTTCCTTTCCTCCAGAGCACTTAAGATCATCTAAAGTAGCTTATATATTTGTTTATTTGTTTGCTTGTCTGGAATTAAACAAACCGAGAGGAAAGAGTGTTAGGTTTTTTTACATCCTTCTTCTTTCCCCCAGGGCTGAAGAAGGTGACTGCACATGTGTTGCTGGCCCGACCTTCAGCCAAACCTCCAAGAAATGTGATGGAGAGAAGTCAGCTTTCTGAGGGCACTTTGTAGCAGCACCTCCTAGGATGCTGGCTTGCTTTCTAGAAGCTGCTGAAATGCATACTTGTTTAAACCTACAAAATACACCTCAAACTCAGTAGGTTATGGGGGTCCACTGCTGGGTGGCAGGTTAGTAATCAGAAAAGGCCCTAGAACAGGGTTAGCAAATGCTTTCTATAAAGGAACATAAAAATGCTTATGTAAATAATGTAGTCTTCGTAGGTCACACTGTCTCTGTTGCAACTGCTCAACTCCGCCACTGTAGTTTTAAAGCAGCTCCATGTAAATAAATGGTGATCGCTGTGTCTCAATAAAACTTTATTTTCAAAAACAAGCGGTGGGTCAGCTTTGGTTGTTGAGATATAGTCTGCCTACCCCCGCACGAGAATGTAGGGCTTAAGAACTGGACTAATGAAGTCCAGCCATGTGACCTTGGGTAACGACTTTAACCTCGCTGTGCTTCAGTTCCCTACCTGTCAATGGGAATCATAAAGATGTCTAGTTCATAGGATGGTTGGAAGGATTAACTACATTAATGCACGTAAAGCATTCTAGACAGTACATGGCTCTTAGCAAAAACATCAATAAATCTTAGTTGCTTTTATTATTATTATCTGGAAACAGAGAGTCCTGAGATCAAATCCCAGCTATTCTTCTTGTTCTTTGGGCAAAGTGTCTCTCTCAGCTTCCATTGCCTTGACTGTAAAATGGGATAATAATAGTACCCACCTTCAGGGTTACTGTGGGTGGAAATGAGCAAATATATGCCAAGTGCATAGTAAGCGCTCAAGACCCAAAGTCAATAGTACTGTATTATTCTCCAGAATGACAGTGATAGAAAAATAAAACAAATCAAAACACAACTTGGGTGTACCACAACCCCTGCCCTGAGCTCAGGCCCCTAGACTGACCTGAATCTGGCAGTGTGGCTGGGGGTGGGGGGAGCCTTTTAAAGTTATTTTCCTGCACCTCTTCCCACACAACCCCTCCTTGAGATTCCAGAAGGCAAAGAAAAACACAAGGCCAGCAGTTTCTGACACGCCCCTGCACCATCGCTCTGCATCCTGAATTCCTGCTGATTTCAATGGGATGGGACGCTTGGACACTTTCAGAGAGAAGACACCCTCGATGGTGGTCGGGTTCAGGTTCAGTAAATGGACAGTGTGGGAGGGAGAGGATAAGAGAGAACCTTCATTCTCTGACATTTCTATATGTCAAAGTGGGAACAGTTGAAGTGACGTGTGTATGTGTGTGCATGTGTACGTGTTTGTTGTGGGGACAAGTAGCTGAAGTGGTGATGGGGGTGAGTTTGCCTCCAGTAGACACTGGGAAATGTCTGGACATTTTTGGTCTGGACATTTTGTCACAGCTGGGGACATCTACTTGCACTGGCGGACCATGCATAGGACAGCCTTCTCCCAGGAACAGTGTTACTGGTCTTCATGGGAGTGAGAAATCAGCTGTGATTGTTGGGTTTATTTGTTTCAGCAGCTAATATTTCCTTAACCTATACAGATAAGTCTATCCACAAAATGGAATTTTATGCAGTCACTGAAAACAATGAGTTAATACAGTTGTCTTGGAGGCAATTTCATAAGTATTATTGAGGGGAAAAATAAGATGCAAAGCATGTGTAATATATTATTTTTAGAAAAAATCAGTGATTTCCCCCTGCCCCACAAAAAACCAAACCAAACCAAAACAACAACAACACTCCCCCTCCCACCCAAAAAATACCAAACCTAAATCCATCTGTTTAGGAACACACGAGTATAAAAAAAATGTGGAAGATTAAAAGGTCAGCAGTTGGCAAACTATGGCCCAAACCCAAATCTGGCCTACTACCTAAGATAGAAATAAAGTTTTATTGAAACACGGCCATGGCCCTTCGTTTATATATTTCTATGTCTGCTTTCATGCTATAATGATGGAGTTGAGTAGTTGCAATGGAGACTGTATGGCCTGTGAAGCCATTAATATTTACTCTCTGGCTCTTTACAGTAAAAGTTTGCTTATCCTTCTATTAGATGACCAACATAGAAAAAAAAGTTTATGCTATGTCCACAAACAAACCACTATCAGTAATGAAGCAGATGAGATCTAGATTAGTTGACGTGGAAAAATGTTCATAATATGGAACTGGAAAATAGTAAGTTATAGTGTACAAAGTCTGATCCCATTTTTGTAAAAAGTAAACTACATGAATTGTAAGATAGCTTGTGTATATATTAAAACCCATCTGTATGAGTCCACACCCAACAATTAAAGGAGATCTTGCTGAAGAGGAAACAGGGGACCATCTACTTTTTACTCTGTATACTTCAGTGTCATCTTAAAATTTTATGATGAGCATGTTAATCGTTTTTATAATTCAAAAGAAAACCAATAAAGGAAAAAATAGTCACAAGAAACTTGAACCTAAAAGAGTATAAAGGTTGCTAGTGAAGTAGAATTTGTTGTTGGATCTTTAACCTCTTCAGATTCTCTAAATGTCAGGCTGGGGCCTGGCTGGCACATAGTAGGTGCTCATTAAATGTATGATGACTGCATGAACACATGTTGAAGAAAATGACTAAGAGAGCAAAAGACTAAAAGAAGGGGGAAAAAAAGGAAAAACCCACCTCCTTCTGCTCACCTAGCAAACACCAGGATATCAACCCAGACTGAGAAAATGCCCACAGGATGTGCTGACATTCCAGTCTGACCTTTAGAAAAAACAAAGGTGCTGCTATTGCTTCTTCCTCACCCCAAAATCAAAGCAAAAACAAACAAACAAACAAACAAATCTAGAATAAGTCCTTTGTCAAAAATATTCTCACAGATCACTTGTCCAGCCTCCCCTTGGCCCCATGCCAAGAACTAAGTGTCATCACTGCCCATTGCCCTGTGGGTCCAGGTCAGGGTTGATGTAAACTCACAGCTCTGTTTGAGGCTGAGAATGTGACCATGGAGAGGGGGAGGTGGCTCTGGGTGTTTCCTGGCATTGGGGAACACCACCAGGAAACCTAAGAGTTTCTTCCATCACTCACCAGCATAGAGGAAGGAGCATCTGTTTACGTTATTGCTGTTTTAACACAGGTCACTCATCAGCATGGTATTTCTGGAGAGAGGCAGCACAAAAATCATATTAACATGTTCCCTTAAAGGGAGCTAGCTACCTGGAGCCTGATTGCTACGTAAAACTTTTGTCCATAAACCACAAGTCAAAATGAGATGGGATTTAGAGAGAAACACAGCTGTGTGGGTTGTAGGATTGTTCCTTTACTGTAAACTTCTGAATTTACTGATTTTATTTTTTTTAATTGTTCTCCTTCCTCCCTCCCACCTTCCTACTCTCTCCCCTTTCCTCCTTCCACAAATATTTACTGAACTTTTACTATTTGCCAAGCATTGTTCTAAGTTTGGGGTATGGAACAATAAACAAAGTCCCAGCCCTTCTGGAGTTGACATTCCAGTGGGCAAGACAAATAATAAACTGCGGGGCACATAAATATTCTAGACAGGGTGACCAGGGAAAGCCTCTTGGAGGGGATGACACTTGAGCAGACACCTGACATGGATTAACAAAAGATGTGAAGGGGAGGTAGGGAAGAGCAACTAGGCAGAGCAGCATGTGCAAAGGCCCTGGGGTGGAAATGAGCCAGGCATATTGAAGAGCAGAAAGAATAGAGCAACTGGAACGTGGTGAGTGAGGGCAAAAGGGATAGAAGACACCCAAGTAGTAGCCAGGGGCCTGGTAAACCTTGGAGAGGCTAAGAATACAGGGAAATGACTGAAAATTTTTGAACAAGAGAGTGGCATGAAAGGTTCTTTGTTTACTCATGAAATCCATACCTATTAGAGGAAATCTGGAAACCATAGGAAAGAAAAAGGAAGGAAAAAGTGCCACCCGTGATTACAGCATCTGTGCCAGTGATTCTCAACCAAGGGGATTTTACCACCCAGGGAACACTTGGCAACGTCTAGAGACATTTTTGGTCGCTACAGCTGGGAGGGGGTGCACTGGATGCGACTAGTGTCTCGTGGACAGATGCCATGGGTGCTGCTAAACACCCTACGATGCACAGGACAGCCCTCGCAACAAAGAATCCGTGTCGGTACTGCCGAGGCTGAGAAGCCCAGGCCGCTGTTCTGGATCATTTTCTCTACCTCCAACCCCACCAATGCTTATGTACTTTTATTTTTAATTAGATGAGCTTCTACCAAATTTTCTACACTGATGCTGTCTTCTCCACAGATTGTGAAAATGTAACATTCCCCAAGATTTTTTGCAAACACTACCTATGATGGCATCACATGCCTTAAGGTTAGGTGTCACGACTGGGTTATGGACACAGCTCCTGAGTCCTCTCCCATCAGCTGGTTAACGTGGGGAGTACTGAGCCCTGTGGCCTCAGTTTCCGCATGTGTAATGTGGGATAAATAGTAAATCTTCCTCAGAGGGTCATTATATGTAGTGATGTTATGATTAAATACATTGAGTAAAGCATCAAACAGGTGACCCAGGAGGGACATGAAGCAGAAACAATAAATAAATATTAGTTCATTTAAAGTCACTCAAAATTGGGGTTATTTGTTACCACAGCAGAGTCAAGCCTAATATCTTGACTGATATTAATAGGAAATATAAGAGTATATCATATGTAGTAAGAGTACATATTGTTTCTTGAAATTTTCATTTACACACATGTTTTGTGTGACATGTGTATGTGTGTGGGGTATGTCTCTGTTTATGCATTTTTTTTGTATGATTGGTAAGATTGTAATAACTGTTTCTTACTGAGGTTCATAGTCAAAAGTATTTAAAAGCAGTGGTTTAGAGCTTTGGAAAAAAACTTAGGATCCAGAAAAGAACATCTAAAATATTTGGAGGACTAGACAAGAGAACTTGGGAGAAAAGTTCTAAGGAGGTGAATTTGGAAGGGATAGCTTGATTGCTCCTTATGTACACTTACAAAAAAAAGAGTGTTTCCAGCCATTTTCCAATTCTCTAGGGCAGGGGTCAGCAAACACTTTCTGTGAAGGGCCAGGTAGTAAATATTTGGTGGCCAAAAGGTCTTTGTTGCATCTCTCCAACTCTACCAATGAAAGGGGAAAGCAACGACAGACATACAGAAGTGAGTGGGCATGGCTGCTTCCAATAAAACTTTATTGACAACATAGGCAGCTAGCCAAATTTGATCCATGGGCCAAAGTTTGCTGATCCCTGCTCTATGGGATCAAATAAAGTAGAAAAAGTAGATTTGCTGAATCTACAGGAAGAAGGACGTACATTTTAAATCCACTCAAGAACTAAATTCCAGTGGCAGTCTGTTTTCCTAAATAAAGTTTTATTTGTTCACATGTTTTCTATGGCGGCTTTCATGCAATGACAGTGAAGCTGAAGAGTTGTAAGAGAGACCGATGGACCATAAAACTTAAAATATTTACCAGCTGGCTCTTTACAGAGAATGTTTGCCGATCCTGGCCTACGCGGCCTCGTGCATGCCCAGGCCCATGTTCAAACGATGGTGTTCAGGGGCTTAGGGAGAACCCAGGGCCACGGCCAGAAAAGCCCTGAGAACAAAGGGAGCCCCAAGCAGAATGATATTTTTAATAAAGTAAATAGCGCAGAAGCCAAAAATGAATCAAAATAACCCCCGGCACTGCGCCCTGGAGAGATTTCGACCGCAGTGACGCTCAAGAAATGAGTTCGCAGCTTAGACATGCGCCATCAATGTTAAAATAACAAGAACAATGAATAGTAATAAAACACACAGCCATGCACCCCGTCTCTACGGGAAAGACCTCCCAGGGTTTTGAGCTTAGAAGGAAGGAAGGAACAGCCCCTGCCACTGATGGCCTGTCTTGGCAGAGCATTTGACGGTCCTACAGGGATCCAGTGGGTGAGGTCCAGGGGAGGAAGAAGTACAAGCAGGCATCGGAGAAACATGACCTCGGTCATGAAGATTTGAACTCCCACTGGGAAACAGGACCTAGATTCTGAGGTCAACACTTATTCCTGAGACCCTCAGTACTTGGAGTCTGGCCTGAATTCTGAGATAGCCCTCAGGAACACTGGCTGTTTCCACCGCAAGCCAAAGTGGGACGGCTCGGTGTTTTCGTCATTGTGAGACCTCGGCTAGGGCCACGTCGCCAGCTGATGGCTTGATCAGATTGTCCCAGGCCCTCCACCTCTGCAACGAAGCCTGCAGAAGGTCTGAAAAAGCTAAACCAAAACACACCATCATCACATCAAGAGTTTGCTACAAAAGCTGACTAGGCAGATAGGAGCAATGATGCATTCCCTTCCTGCGACACGCCCAGAAGGGCCCAGCAGGCTGCAGAGGTGAAAGGCGGATTCCATCCAAAATCATCAAATGCCTTAAGGATGACTGGAGTGGAGTCATGAAAAGTCTGCACAAACTCAAGCTTCCCAAGTCCCCACTGAGCACTGGAGAATGTGGATGATGGCAACGGCGCTCGTGGCGGCCTGCACTCTGCAGGCTCCGGCGGCTCAGCAAACGCCACGCGGAGCATCTGCGGGGGCTCAGCAAACGGCAGGCAGAATAATTCTCCTTCTACAGAGCGGAAACGCCGAGGCGTGGTTGCTGAACGCGCCGAAATGTCCTCGAGTTGGTTAAAAACAGGGAGCTTGAGCTTTCTAAAACACTAACAGTCACTGAGGGTCCAGCCGCCCGGCTCAGTGTGGCCAACTCGTACATGGCATTTAGGGAACAGCGGGCATTATTCTAGGCGCTTTAATAGACGATCTCATTTCATCCACAATTGCTCTATGATGAAGATTCTGTAATTATCCCCATTTTACAGATGAGGCAACTAAGGCCCACAGAGGCTAAGGCCATCCAGATAAAGGGAGATCTTCCCACTGCTAACTGCAGGGGGTATCTTCTGTGTTAAGAAGTAAATGAATTGCCCAGGGATGGTATACCTAGCATCTTTACTTTCTATGCTCTTCTCCTTTTCCACCTGATACCTCTGCCTCAGTATACAGTTGGCATGAATTATGTAAGATTTGAAAAATGTTACAGTCTGAATGTTTGTGTCTCTCCCAAATTCATCTGCTGAAATCTAATGCCCAAAATGGTAGTATTTGGAAGTGGGGCCTTTGAGAAGTGATTAGGTGACGATGGTGGAATGGGGTGGCAGTGGCCCTAAAGAGCTCCCCTGACTCTTCCTTGCAAAGACACAAGAACCAGGAAGGGGGCTCTCACCAGGCACTAAATCTGGTGGCACCTTGATCATGGACTTCTGGCCTTCAGAACTATGAGAAATAAGCATTTGTGAGTTAAGTCGCTCAGCCTGTGGCAGTTTGTTATAGCAGCCCAATTGGACTGAGCAAAACAAACATAAACATAACAAACATCTTCTGAGCACCAAGTAGATGCCAGGTCCTGCTGAGAGCTGTATGGCAAAGAGCTTGTTGGATCTGCCCAACAGTGCTGTAGAGTGAATGTTGTTTTCCCCCATCCCAGAGATGCTGAGGCTCAGAAAGTACCCTGAGGATGTAGTGATGTCAGCAGCTGGCAAGTGCTGAGGCCTCACTGTGCAGCACGAGGTGCTCGACACATACTCCATGTCCTCCCCCTCAAAGACCCCTCACCTCATACTCTGAACAGCCCCCACGCTCCCATTGCCCAGATGAGGAAACTGAGGCTGCCACTGGCCCAGAGCTAGTGCAGTCCTCACAAACTCGCCACAGCACCAGAGAGGTCCACCCCTGGAAAGGACCTTTGGATATCTTGTCCCCAGCCCTGACCCTTCCTTCAGGGCTGCAGTGAGCACCTCCCATTACATACTTGCTTCCCTGTCTGAGCTGTTCCTGAGGGTCCCTGGGGCAGCTGGGAGAGAAAAAACAGGGAGGAGGCTTCTAGCAGAAGTCTGCTCAGGGGCCCAGTGTTTGGAGGCGCCTCACTAACCCCTGGAGCTTTAAGCATCCGCCCTGTTTGTTTTTGGCACCAGCCAACTTCCTGTACTTGAGAGAAAAGCCATCTTTTTAATGAGAGAGAGAGAGGGAGAAGATAAAAATAAAAGTGTGTGAAGGGTTTCAAGCCATGAAGAGGTTCTATTACAGAAAGGCATTTTGATGAATTACATGAAAATGAGGCAACAGCCTGTGGATTAAGTTTCCCTTAAAATTCTTACAGCTTCAGAAATTAGCGAGGGAGGGAATGCCAGGGGCCAGATCAAGTCTAGTTTCCTTCTGCTCACTTTGCTGCCATGTTTTTTTGGTTTTGTCTGGGTGAGCCTTCTTGCCCAAATCCTGGATCTGGGACTTGCTGTGCCCCGTGGCTGCGACAATTCATTCAACAGCCAACAACAGTTATTGAGTCCAGAAAGGGCCACACCAGGTACTTTAGTGGATTTTCCTCCTTGAATCTCATGACAAGTCTGTGAGATATATATATTCTCTCCAGAGGCTGAGACTTGGAGACAGCAAGTTCATTTAGCCATTCAACAAGCACAAGCTTGTTGCTAAGGCCTGCACAGTAGGTCAGGAATACTATTGACACTGCTGACCCCTGGGGCTGGGTCATTCTCTGTTGGGGAAGGGGCTGCCCTGGGCATTGTAGATGCTTAGCAGCACCCCAGCCTCTACCCACTAGAGGCCTGTAGTACCCTCCCCCATCCGTGACAAACAAAAACATCTACACAGAGTTAAATATCCCTTGGGGTGGCAAAGTCACCCCTGGTTGAGAACTGCTCTATGTAATCGACTCACAGAATCTTCCCCTTGAGGCAGGTCTGTTGGTGCCCTCATTTTAAAGATGAGGGAAGCTGGCCTGGGGAGGTCAAATTGCCTGCCTTTGCCCAAAGTCACATAGCTCATGTCAGAGTGGGGACTCGAGCCCAGCAAGTCTCGCCCCAGGCCCGGGTATAATTCCCCTCACCCCTGACTGCATAGGGGGAAGCACATCTCTGAGGCTGGTTGTTGGAGGCCTTCGAGATGGTCCATTTCAGAGTTGGATAAACCCTACTCTTGGATTCTCTCGACTACACAAAAAACGTCCCCACGTGTCAGTGGGAACTTTGCCCCATTCCACATCTTTTCTCTAAGAGGGTCTTTCTGTTATAAAATGGTGCCTTTCCTCAGATTTTCCACTATACCTTTCTTGGTGAGGAATGTTCTAGAAAGAATGTTAATAATAATGCTAATAGTAACGACCACTTCACAATTGACAAGTATTTTCATAACATTAAGAGCCAATGTTTATTGTGTACTCATTACTAAGTTCCAAGGGCTTTGTAATAGGTCATATAATTCTTCTAAGCCTTTGAGATGGGGGATGTATCTCCATGTTATAGATGAGGAAACTGAGGCACAGAGAGAGGACGTAACTTGCTCTCGGTCACACACCGAGTAGGTGGCAGAGCCTATATTCCTAACTGCCACGCTAAGCTGCCTCCCTTCACAGTGCTTACCAAGTATTATAGGCACCTTGCACATTGTAAGGAAGGCACTGTCCTGCCTTAGCCCGGGCACACGGCCATTATCACCTTACTTTGAGAATTTAGGAGCTGAGCCTCAAAAAGAGTAAGGAGCCTGCCCGGGCCACTCAGCAAAGGAGGGGCAGAGAGGGCCAGAATCTGAATCTCGGAGTTTGGTTCTAGACCCTGTGTGTCACCTAGCTCACCACTTTAAGTCCTTCCAGTCCTTCTTTGGAGTCTCTGTGCCCACTTTACTAAAGAGATACGTGTTAGGTGAAGTCAGGCAGCTCTTGGAGCCAGGATCTGAACCCAGGCCTGTGGGAGTCCCAGGCGCAGCTCCTCCCTCTGTCCCACCCCATAAGCTGGTGGCCTTGCTGGCACCCCCGACCAGCCTTCTCCAGCAAATACACCTTGGCAGCCAGCAGGCTCAGGGCATCTGAAAGATGGGACGCCTCACACATCTCCCACTATTTCCTACTTTTCCCCCCACTTACACCAAAGGGAACAATCAGAAATGACACTTCCAGGTGGTGAGACAGATGGCAAGTCAGGAGGCCGAGGAGCCGGCAGGCAAATCTTTCACCTCAAGGTCACTGGCTGGCTCTGCAGGTCACACTGTTCCCCTCCCACAGCTGCTGGGGCTTCACCCCTGAGAGGCCTGGGGGTGCTCAGGCCTGGTCAGTAGGAGACAGCTGGCCATAGCCCCCAATGCCACCAGCTGCCTGGAGCTGTCCACCCCCTCTTCCACCCCCTGAGTAAGCCTGTCACTTTCCCTCCCAGAGTCCTTTGCTTGGGTCTGGCCACCTTCACAGAACAAAGCATTTAACCTCTTGGGGGACAGAGACTGACAGAGCTGGGCCTGAGCCCTGGCTAGATGGGTGATCTTTCTGTCTTTTCTTTTATGTCCTTATCACCATTTGGTTTTGTGCCTATTACTGTGTGACCTTGGAAATTATTGTTATTTTCCTTTAGTTTTTATTAGTAATAGTAGTTAAGAATGTGGGCTCTGGACCCAGACACTCCACGGGGGAATCTAATTCTGGGTCCCCACTTATGACCCAAGTGATCTTGGGTGAATGATTTAACCTCTCTGTGCTTCTGTGTCCTTATCTGTAAAACAGTTCATCGTGATACCCACCTCCAAGGCTGTTAGGAATATTATAAGAAGTGACATGTGAAAAACACATCCACTCCTGGGGCACTGTTAGTATTCAATCGATGACTGTTAGCTATGACTAGTATTAATATGTGTTTCTGCCAATCCTGTCTAGGAAGCACTGTATCTACTGATTTATGTTTTTTAAATTTGAGTGAATCCTTGAAAGGCCAGATGAAGCCTTTTTTCCTCCATGAAGATTTCTGAGATACCAGGCTGAGCACATTACACTTCTTGTGTATCTTCTCACAGATCCTGCACAATATTGGGCACATAGACCTTTTATCATAATTTTAATAATTATGAATGGCTAAGTTTTACTGAGCACTTACTGTATACATCCAGTATCCTCCCTAAGCTTAACACATATCATCTTATTTTACCCTCCCTTCAAACTTTATGCCTTTATAATATATCCATTTGATAGATGAGGAAACTGAGACTTAGAGAGGTTAAGTGACTTACCCAAGATCCTGGCAGTAATAAGTGGAATAACTGGGACTTAATAAACTTCCTGGGAATGGGCAAACCCATTCTGGAAGGTAAGTAGTCTAGACTTTTCACGGCACCGTCTCTTACAAATAGCCGGCAGAAAGTAATGAACTCTGATTTTTAAGAATAACAGCCCTGCTTCCTCATAGCAAACTTCTACTGAAAACAAATTCATTTCTGTGGTAAGGATTCACAGTAAGTCCTTCTCTTTCCCTGGAAGGTACATTGCAGGTGACAAGAAATTTAGTTCAAACTGGTTTAAGTGAAAAAGAGAACTTATTGATAGCTGGGAAGCTTAGGAGTAGCTAGCTTCAGACAATATACCCTGGGAAATCTCTGCTTCCTGGTCTGTGTCACATCCCTGTGAAGTCCCCTCCCACATGGTACTGGGGTTGGTCTGTGTGACCAATAGAATATTGCAGAAGCGATGATATGTCACTTCCAAGATGAGGTTATAAAAGACTGCAAATACTAGCTTGGCTTCTTGGTGCCTTATCCCTCCTCTCTTTTTTTCTCTCTCTCTGTCATTACTCATTTCGGGGGAAACCAGCCCTATGAAGGGGCCCACGTGGAGAGAAGCTGAGGCTTCCTGACAACAGCCACATGAGTGACACAATGATGCTCAACATAAAAGCAGCCCCAGCTGATACCGTGATTTCAGCTTAGTGACAATCCCTGAAGCAGAGGACCCAGCTAAGCTACAACCAGATTCCTGACCCATAGTACTAGGATATTCTATATTTGCTTTCAAATTTTGCTTTTCAAATTCTGTTATGTAACAATAGATAATTACTATATACACGGAAACATTTTTTGGTGAAGAATCAGGATATCTCCAAGTAACTAGGTCAGCAAAAATGTATTGAGAAAGCGATAAAGCAAAATGTGGCAAACTTTTAGTAACTGGTGATCCATGTGACAGGTACCTGATGTTCATGGTACCATACTGGTAAATTTTCTGTAGGTTTGACATTTCCCAAATTAAAAAGCTGGGGAGAAAAAGAGAGGAGTACAGACATTGGAGCTAGGCTGCCTAGGTGTGAATCTGAATTCTATTTACCAGCTGTATGCCCACAGGTTACTTAACCTCTCTGTGCCTCAGTTTCCTCATCTGTAAATGGGGATGAAAACAGCATCTCTCTCACAGAGTTAAATGAATTGATATATGTACACCTCTTAAATCAGGGCCCAGTTCCCCAAAGAGTCAGGTTTACTACCTGATTCTCACTTTGAATCCCCAGCATGGCACAGAGACCTGGCAAACAGTAAGCCCACAAGAAATATTTGTAGAATGAATGAATGAAAGAGTCAATTTTCTAACCAGTGGTTTGCAGGCTTCTCTCGGTTTTGAAGAGTTCCTCTGTTAGCTGATGTGGCCAGAAAAATCTCTCTGGAATTCAAGAATTCCAAAAGGCCTTACTGGAAGCACGTCCTGAAAGGTTGGATTAAAAGAGAGAGAAAAAAATCAAGGCATGATGAAATGAGTGCATTGGACTCCCAGCTAGAAAAACCAAAGAAGAACAGACAATTATAGGTTTCTGTTGCAAACAACAAGGCCATTCTCTTAACTATGGCTTAATTATGTGCCAGGCAAAAAATTGCCACCAACCCCAAAACAAAAGTCTGTATAAGGAATTAGTAACTAACCCTTACCAAGTGTGTCCACTATCCCAAGCACTTTTCTAACTGCCTTATGTCTAGCAATTCATTTAATTCTACAACAACCCTAGAAACTAGTAATATTTTTCTTTCTATTGTCAGATGAGGCACAGAGAGGTCAAGTAACTTACTCAAGGTCACACAGCTGGGAGGTTATGATCCCAGGCAGTCTCAGATAAAGGTCTTGCAAATTAAAAATATATAACAATGATAAAACCCTTATTCTCCCCGAAGTTCCTCTTATACATTCATGTACATGAGTCTGACTCAATGTTCTAACGAGCAGAGATCTTTTCCCTTTAGAAATGTGAGATAAACATGTCTATACTTTTTATATACACAAAGGGATTTATTACTTTGCAATCAAACTGCCCCGGAGCGATGTTGTTTTTATCTTCATAGGGCAAGACTGTCATAAATTAAAATGGTTCCCCATTCGGTCTGGCACTTAGCTGGGCCACTTAGAGTCACTTTGGACTTTGCCCTCAACTGACCTTTCCAAACTGCTTTTCAGGCATTGCTGCTTCAGAGACTCGAGCGGGACTGATCACAAGAGCTTTACTCTTGTAAAGGGAGCCACAAATTATTCCAGGCACAAGGAAGAAAAGAATTCCCCAAGTCACAAAATGAAAATGCCAGCTAGAGTTGTATTCTGGACGTGACAGAACTGTCGGGGAATGGGAGACACCCCTCTGGTTATTCTAGAGAAGTGGGTCAAGGGGAGGAACCAACCCCATTCTCCTATACTGCCTCAAGAGAGTTTGGGGAAATTTTCCTCAGTTAACATCTTTTTACCCCACCCAACGAGCAATATTTAATGTCCGCGTGTTCCGGGAGAAAGGCATCTGCTTTTGTGGGAGTAAATGGAGTCCCTTTTGTGCCAGAACCAAAAGCTGGCATTTCTCTTCAAAGTATCTGACGGGAAAGTGATGATACTGATAATAGCCATCATTTAATAAGCCCTTATTATGTCAGAACTTCACTTAATTATCACTATCACTTCCATTCATTAAAAATACAGTCAATACTGTTATTTATTTGACATATATTGAGTCTACTACATGCCACAAAGTCTTCTAAGCACTGAACATGATATATTTAATTTATAGCTGCATTAGCCCTATTTTTTTTCAAATGAGGAATCCAAGGCACAAAAAGTTAACATCATTTGCCCAAGGTCACACAGTCACTAAGGGGTTGACCTCTCTTTTGAGGTACATGCTATCATGGTCCCCATTTTCCAAGTGAGGAAGATGAGTATCAGGAGGTGATATGCCTTAAAGACAGTCATGGTAATAATAGTAATTAGTAATATTGCCATTTATTGAGCAGTTATGTGTCAAGCACTGTGCCGAGCACTTTGCTACCATGGTCTCATAAGGCAGGTGCTATCACTAAGCCATTTCATGGCAAAGATTGAGGCCCAGAAAGGTAAGGCAGGTCACACAGCCACTAGAGCATGGAGTAGCAAGGATTCAAATCTAGGCTGAGTAATTCTGTTGGTGGTACCCTATGAAAACAGATGCTACAAAATTGCTCCAGCAGGCTGTCCAGAAGGTACACTGAATGAGACTGAAACTCTGCCTCAAGCACTCACTCTACATAATACAGGCTTGGCTTTGAGTATCACGGTGATGCAGGGGAAATGTGCTCCACACCCCCGCTAAATCTTTCCTCTCCTGCTTCGCCTGGAGCATCAGCCTGCTCCCTGGCCTCCAGCCTCAGACTCAGCGTCTCCAGTCTGGTCTCCTATCATTGCCCTTGGATAGCATTAGAACATAACCAGGGACTTTGTTTATTCACACATTAGGTGTTCAGTAAATGTGTATTGGATGAATGAATAAATTCTAAACCACAAATTGGACCACAGCCCTTTCCTATTTGAATCATTTGACATTCAAGGCCTCTGGTCACCTGACCCCCCTCAGAGTAACTTCCTGTGCTCATTCACTGTGAGCTCCTTTACGTGTCCCACACTTGTCATGTTACACCTCTGGGTCTTTTTTCATGCTGTTCCCTCCGTCTAAGATTCCTTTCCCCTGCTCTGGTTCCCCGTCCCACACTACGAATTTGCATTCAGTCCACACAATGAGGCTTGAATAAACCACATTATTCCTGGGTCTAGGGGACAGCCGTTGTCTGTACCTGCCCCGCATCCACCTTTTCTAAGAGCTTCCCAACTTTCCTTTGGAGAACTGCAACTACTCCACTCTTCATCCACGTAGTTTGGATGAGGCTAACCGACCTCAAGCGCCACAGCGCCATTTATGAAGGGAAGGGCCCATGTCTCAACCTGGCCAATCAGAACCCTGCTCCATCTCTGGCCACTTTGATTGGTTCAGGAACAGGTATGTGTTCCAAGTTGAGCCATTCAGAGCCTAGACCCACGCCTGGCCATCATGATTGGCTCAGAGATGGACACGTGACCTAATTTGGACCAGGGAGCTTTAATCCTGTGATTTTGGGAGAGCTTTGGGGAAAAAGGTGCCCTGAGGGCCTCGGGATGTAGGAGCTGGAGCCAGGCTGATCTTGCCGACGTTGCTGACTAAAGCTAGATGAGCATGTTGTCTCCTTACCCGCCAAATTCACCAGGTGTGGCCGGCCAACCAGCAGCTGCAACCGCACTGCTGCTTAGGCACTGTTTGACCATTCGGCACTTCTTGCTTCTTCACATATTCCTCTGCTGCCCCTAGCTATCTAAAGGGGTCCCTTTCTGCCTCACTGTCCTTGAGCTAACGTTTAGTCCTTATCATGTGCTCAGGACAGTGCCAAGCAGTTGTCACATCTTCTCTCATTTAAATCTCAAATTAACCTATGAGGGAGGTACCAATCAGTCTTCTCCTACCCGGGCAGAAACTGAGATTCATGGAGAATAAGCCCTTTTCCTATTCTTAGCAGAGCTTGGGGTTAAGCCCCAATCCAGATCTTATACTTTCTAAAACCAGGTATGATCTGATAGGGGGAGGCAGAGGTGGTGACACCAGGCTTGAAGGATGGTGGTATTTAGTCATGTGGTGACTAGGAGGTGATCATGGGGATTAAAAAAAAAAAAAGGATATACCAGGTGGGATAACTAGCAGACAAATGTCTGGAGATGGGAACCCAGGGTGCCATAAAACAATTCCATCTATCTGATGTGTGGGAAGGCAGAAGTAGGCTATGGTTGTGGGAGTGGGGTGTGTGGAATTAAAAACAATCAAACTACTTGATCTCATCCTACCATCTACAGTTTCTGAGAAGTCTCCCAGTTAGGCGTGCTGAATAGTTAAGGCAGCCCTGTGGGTTTCCTGGCTGCCGAGCTGGCACCCTGAGTAAATTTCAGGGGGATAGGAGATCAGAGCGGTGAGGACACAGTGTTCGAGCTATTTGTGGCCACATGAATTAATATCTTCCATGTGCGAAGATATTTCCATAATTCTCCTGAGACTCTTATTGGTGGGGAAGGCAAATGCTTGGATGGCTTCTCCTCGGGACACTCAAGCCAAATCTGGCTACTCCTGCAGGCCGGAGATGATTGCTCAGTGGTCAGTGAAAAATCGACCCAAATTGCAACCCCAGAGCTTGACTGCAAAGAAGCAGAGTCAGCCACTTCAGAGATGGTGCTCTGAAATACGTCACTGGGATCCACATTCCAGGTTTGAGTATGTGACACAAATTTAAAAGCTTGCAAATAAGAATAACAGCTCATATTTATCAATGCTTGAAAATCTACCTGCCAGGCACTGTTTTATTCATGTTATCTCATTTAATCCTGACAACAACCTTATGAAGAGGTATCATCATTAGCCTCATTTTTCAGAGATGAAAAGTGAGGCCCAGAGATGTTAAGGAACATGCCAGGGGTTCCAAGCTGGTAAGAAGGCTGAATAAAGGCATTTGGCTCTGGAGCCCATGCTCACAGCCACCATGCTACCAGCCTACTTTTTTTTTTTTTCTAAAGACTTGCTTTTTCTTTAGAGCAGTTTTAGATTCACAGCAAAACTGAGAGGAAGGTACAGAGATTTCCCATATACTCGTTGCCCCTACACCTGCTTAGCCACTTCCAACATCAACATCCCTCACCAGATCTGTTATAATCGATGAACCTACATGGACACATCATAATCAACCAAAGTCTATAGTTGACATTAGGGTTCACTCTTGGTTTTGTACAAATGTACAAAATGTTCTACGGGTTTGGACAAATAAATAATGACATGTACATTATTATAGTATCACACAGAGTAATCTCATGGCCCTAAAGAGCCCCTGTGCTCCATCTATTCATCCCTCTTTCCACCCAACACTTGGAAACGACAGATCTTTTTACTGTCTCCATAGTTTTGCATTTTACAAAATACCATAGAGCTGAAATTGCATAGTATATGACTGGCTTCTTTTCACATAGGAATATGCATTTAAGATTTCTCCGTGTCATAGCTTGATAGCTCACTTCTTTTTTAGCACTAAATAATATTCCACAGTCTCTTTATCCATTCACCTATTTAAGGTATCTTGGTTGCTTCCAAGTTTGGGCAATTATGAATAAAGCTGCTATAAACATCTGTTCGCAGGTTTTTGTGTGGACCTAAGTTTTCAACTCCTTTGGGTAAATACCAAAGGATGCAATTACTGGATTAATTGCATGGGAAGAGTGTGTTTCGTACAAGGAACTACTGTACTCTCTTCCAAGGGCTGTAACATTTTGCATTCCCACCAGCGATGAACAGGAGTTCCTAGTACTCCACATCCTCGCCAGCATTTGGTACCATCCAACCTATTTTTAAAAATGTAATGAAACACCAGCACCTCCTCTAAGATGTCTACCGCCATTAAAAGAGAAAAAGTTCAATCTGTGTTTTAGTGCCAGCCTGGGGTAAACTTGGGGTCAAGTCCAGGCCCAGGACTTCATCAGCTGGTTTTCTAAGTCCAGTATTGAAAAAACTCAGCTCGACTCTGGGCAAATCCCTCCCCTTCTCTCAGCCTCAGTTTTCTCACCTATAAAGTGGACATCATGATGGCTAGGTGGCAAAGGGATTAAGACAATGCATATGACATGCCCAATCCACATAAGGCCAGTGCTTCTCAATGGGGGGTGGTTTTGCCTCTCTGGAGGAATCTGGCAATGTTTGAAAACATTTTTTGTTGTCATATTTGACAGGGCAGGGGATGCTACTGGCATCTAATGGATAGAGGCCCAGGGATGCTGCTAAACACCCTACAAACGCTCAGCTCCCCACGACAGAATGACCTGGCCCCAAATGTCAGCTGTGTGAGAGTGAGAAACCCTGCAGTAGGCAACCTGAGTTCACCTCTACAGTTAATATTATTTCTCAGGGTCATGGTGAGGACCAGATGGATTGACATTTATATACAATTCCTAGCCCAGTTCCTGCCTGGCCCAGAGTAGAATCTTCAAAGCAGTTTGCCTTCTCTCTGTCAGCCTTCCTCCCATCAAGCCCAAAATAAAAAGAGAAAAAACCAAAACTATCCCAGGTAATTGTTTATTAGTACCTCTTTTAACACACATCTGTTCCTTCTCTGTAGAATTTCTCAAAACGTATAATCTAGAAACCAAACCACAACTTCCTTTTCTGTCATCATCTCTCTTCCAGTTATCTCCTAGTCCTTTCTCAAGCATCACCTACCTCCCCACCCTCTCCTTCTCCTCAGACCATAGGAAAGTCTCAGCAGAGCATCAGTTTTATGAGCCGGACTTGGGTTCTCAGGTCAAGAAAAGCTGACAATCACCCTATCGGTAGAGCAAAGCAAGTCACTTCACCTCACTGAGCCTATTTCCTCACCGCTAAGATGAGATTAATTAAATACAAGAATATAAAAAAGCTCAGCACAGAATCTAATAAATGGCAACTATTATCATCTCTTATTTTGAAAAGCTTTTTATTTTTACCGGAGTTCATGGGAGATATACATGTAGTTTTAAAATTCACATAATAATACAGTATTGATAAGTACAAGAAATCTCACCTCCAGCCCACTTCTCCACGGGTAACCGCTGTCAACTTTTTTAGCTGTTCTTTCCAGTAATGAACTCCACATCTCTAAATAATACGCTGACACGGCCATTTCTTGATGTGTCAGTTTTAGGCTTGATTTCACACTCGTCCCCCTTATTCTGTTTCATCCAAATCAGAAGCATATTTTCACAGAATCACAGAATCTTAGTAATGGAAAAGACTTGGACATTATCTAATCCCGATATTTCCAGACTTTTACATTCCACAAAGCGGTAATTTTATAAAGGACACTGGCACATCCAAACATAGGAAGGGCATAGTCTCAAAGGATAATCCTTTAAATGAACAGAAACTTCATTTTTCAGATTAAAACCTCACTACTCAGTCCTCTTTGCCCTGGCACGCAGACCAGTGTTTGTGAACCTCTGCTCAAGTCCAGCATCCTAGCTCAAAGCTGTATCATCACTGAGGCTTTGCTTGGATACTTCTGGGGACCGACCACTCACTACTGCATGAGGCAGCCTCCTTGCAGCATTAGAAGCTCTATCTAGTGTGGAGTTGAAACTGTCCTTGCCACCTTTTATCATGGGATACTAGTTCATCCCTGAGAACTCTGATTCCATCAAAAAGGGCCTTTTCTCCATTATGCTCTCAAACCACAGACTTATTCTCCTGTCTCACATCCTTCACTACAGGTCGCTCCAATCCCACTGGGCTCCTTCCAACCTCCACATGGGAATTTTCTTCATCAAACACTCTCCACCTCCCACAGATGAGGTTCCACAGGACTTTGGGATCCTGACCCTTCCACCATTAGTTTTGCTGGTCCTCTCTTACCTTCAGCTTTCAGGACAAACTTTGAGTGATGTCATCATATCATCATCATCATCATCATCATCATCGTTATCATCATCATCATCATCATTATTGGTACAACTTATTTGTGATGGCAAAGCCCGTCTCCAGCGTCTCCCACCCCACAGTTCCCTGAGCCTGCTCCAACCCTCCAGGAACAATGCTTCCATTCTGCTATTTTCTCGCAAGTTTCTCTCCTTGCAATGGTCTGCCCTTGCTAAAAGTAGCTGTTGGCAGCAGGGTCTGCATTTAAAGCAGCCTGGGCGGGAGCGCGGAGCCAGAACACAATGTGCTCTTGTCGCAGGGAAGAATGTGCTCGGAGTGCAGAGGCAGAGGCCCCCAACATCGGTGCAGTGCTGCTTCCAGGCCACGCGACCTTCTAGAACCCTTTCCATAAATATAGCAGTCCCCGAAAACTGCCCCTTCCTGCCCATCCGCATCCTGACCTGGCAGAGGAGGAAGGAGAGACAGTGACGGCTGATCCCACCGGCCAAGGCCAATTTCCCACGAGCACATGGAACATCTCTGCCCCAAGCATGGGAGAATTTCCATACCCATTCTAAAGGGGTAGAGTGAAAGAGTCTCTTTCCCATCCCATTATCCCATTATCCCCTCATTGCCACTTTCATTGGTTTCCTGTGTCTCTTTTCAAAATGTCTTTATGTAAATAGAAGCAAATATGCTATTCATTCCACTCTTTTATTTTTTAAACAAATAGTAGAATAACATACTACCTCCTTTTTGTAATGTCTTTTAGGAGGGTTTGTTTGTTTGTTTGTTTTTACCAAATTAGTGTCTAGAATAGCATCATTCTGTTTCACAGCTGCATAGTATTCCATTGTATGGATGATCAATAATCTGTGTAACCGGTTCTCTATCTGCAAGCATCTGTATTGTCTCCAAACTTCTGTTGTTACACATAATGCTACAGTAAAGACTGACATAGGCTACTTCGCACACGAACAATTGCAGTAAATTCTAGGGACAGACCCTGCCAAACTGCCCTCCAAAAAGACCATATAGATGCACACACTCTAATCAGCAATAGGTGAGAATATTTGTTTCCCTACAGCCTGTGCAGAAAGTATGCTAGAAAACTTTGGAATGTTTGCCAATCTTCTGGGTGTGGTTTTAATTGCATATCTTTTGTTTTAAGTGAGACTGAACATCTTTTCATGTTTTAAAGAGTCATTTGTGTTTCTTTTCTTGTGATTTCCTGTTCATATATTTCATCCATTTTTCTAACAGATTATCGTTATTGTTTTTCTATCAATTTCTCTTCAGAGCCTGCTGCCTCCTTGGTGACTCCTTCTGTTATGCAGTGAGAATCAGCAAGTGTTTGGTGTTCACAGCCATCTAGCACCAACTTGAGACTTTCTTCTGGACTTAAAAAGAATTGAAAGTGAACGGAAATGAGATTTTAAAAATCACGAAGTGATTTAATGTTATCCAATGCTTTGTCGGCATAACACCTAAAAACAAAACACATGGAAGGTGCCCCATGCTTTGGTACATACGGGCACTTGCTGTGAGCATCTCATCCCATTTGATTTGTCAGTTGTGTGCTCTCTCCACACACACACACACACACACACACACACACACACACACACACACACGTCTATTCTTTTCTGAACCATTTAGGAGTAAGTTATATACATCATGGTCCTTTACCTCTAAATACTTGACTGTGTATTTTCTAAGACTAAGGGCATCTTCTTACATAATCATGAGCCAATTATAAGCATAGTAAATGTAACACCCATACAGTGTCTTACCTTACTTACTCTCCATATTACAATTTGACAACTGACAATCATGTCCCTTATAGAAGTTCTCCCTCCGGTGTAGCATCCAACCTAGATTAGGCACTGCAATTCGTGGTCTTCTCTCTCTAGGCTCCTTTCACATTTTCTATGCTTTTCTTTGTCTGACAAGATTGACATTTTTGAAGAATAAGGGGCTTTTTTGGAAACAGAACGTTCCACATTCTAGGTTCATTTGCTGGTTGCTTCACAATTAGATTCCGGTTATGCATCCTTGGCCAGAAAACTACATGGATGATGGTGAGTCCTTCCCAGGTACCACACATCCATCCTCTTCTCAAGATGATGTTGACACTCATCACCCAGTCAATGCAGTGTCTGATTTTGCCACTGCACAGCGGCTATTTTCCCCCTTGAAATTAAAAAGCCATCTGTGGGGAGATTCTTTAAGACCATGAAATATTCTAGTGCTCGTAACACTCCCCAGCCCAGATTTGGTGTCCAAGGATGAATCTTGACCAATGGCTACAACACGAGTTTCTAACACAGCCTGCCCTCCCTCCACGTTTCCCGTTGGTCCTTGTCATTTTCCTGTAAACGAGAAACCTCCCTTCCTCCTGTTTATTTACTTACCTATTTACTATTAGTATAGACTCCTGTATTCATATTTTTTTCGATGGTTTGGAATTCACTACTTGATGCTCTAATGGTCCCAGGCAAAAGCTACTGTTACATTCCAAAATTCATTTATTTGAGTTTAAAACCATCTATGTCTGTTAAAAGTTTTCAGGAGGCACCGTAGAGCATATAAAGTGAAAAATAAAAGTTTCCACCCTCCTCATTCTATGTCCCATAGGCAAGCACAGTTAACTATTTCCCTTCTATCTTCCAGAACTTTTCTAGGCATCTAAACTCACTTGATGTTAGTATAACCCTTACTGTACCCTGGGATACAATTAGAGTCTTTTCTTTCCTCACTTGAGTTGTTCATCGAATCCTCTTGCACTCCCCTCCCCTGGGGTAGAGGTGCCCTGGTATTAAAAACTGTTCTTCTTCCCTAAACCAAAAGTTGGTGAGGATGCTCCAACGGGGAGAAAGCTAGCTCGCTTCCCATCCCTTCTGTGCCTCAGATCCCTCCCCAATAAAATTAGGCCAATGTTCTCATGTAGAAATGAGTCTAATCGCTATAAAGAGCCTTTCAAGAGGGCTTTACAAGTAAAAGGGAGTTTTATTATGATTAGAGAAAGCAGGGCAACTCAGTGAAAGGAACCAACTTAGTCTGTAGCCAGTGGGAGGAAGTCCATTCAAACTTTTTGAAGTAAATAAAAAAACGACTGAATAACCGTGGCACTAGCTTTAGGAATAGCTGGATCCAAGTGCTCAAGTGATGTCCTCAGGAGTCTTTTGCCTCCATATCTTGCCTCTGTCTTCCTCCGAGCTGCCCTCATTCTCAGGCAGGCCTCCTCTAAGCAATGCCTCGATCTACTAGGTTAGCCGGTCGGAGCAAAGGAGGTACTGCTTCCCCAAGAATTCCAGCAAAGTCCCCAGGACTGGGTCGCACTCTGCTTGCATCTTGTACCTGTGCCTGAACCAGTCCCTGAGGGCTGAGGGATTGAATGCCATGACTGGCTGGGTCCCCATGTAGAACTGGGAGTACAATCTAGACCAGGTCTCAGGTCTACGCCTGGAACTGGGGAGTAAGGCAATGTCCTGTGAGTGCAGGGAAACCAGAAGGGAAGGGATAGAAAGGAACTCCAGAGGATGGAATGAACGCTAGTCATCATCCACAACAGAGGACTAAAAATGGAAACGTGAGAAAATAAGTTATGGATGTTCTTTGTAAACTGTAAAGTGCTGTACAGGCATAAAAAGTTGTATTCTAGCCCTCAACACAGGACCTAGAACCCAGTCTCAGGTAAACATCTGAGTTTGTCTTGTCTCACCTACTAGTCTTCAAGTTCCTTGAGGGGAGGGGCTTATATACTTCTAGACTAGCTCATCTCCATGGCTGCTGTCATATCCTTCCCACTCTGGAGGCTCCTCATTAAAAAGTCAGCCAAAGTCTGGCCACAGCTAGATGTCCTGGCAGGATGTGGGAAGGAGGCAGAGATGTGGGAAGAAGTGGTAGGGGATCAGCCACAGGCAGACTTTCAGAGGTGAAACCTTGCTTGGCAGGTAGTTACGATTAACCTTTAGATGAGAGGGTTCTGGGTTGATCTAGAAAAGAAGACAAACTTCTCTGTGCTAAAATTGAAACAGGTGGGCAGAGCTCATGGAGAGATGCCATATCTCTCTCTGGCATCTCCTGTTTCTTTCAGAGGGATGGTTGGTCTTGCCTCCCAGGATCCCCTGTAACAGGCAGGTTCTGGCTATCAGCACAGGTCCGAGGACCAAGTCATGGAGACACTGCTCTGGTTTCTGTCTTTGTGTCACTGGTGTCTGGAGTGAGGGAGACACACACCTGCCCTCACCCCAGGGAAAGGGAAAAGGTAAAATGAATCTGAAGAAAGGTAGAGTTGCGGGTCAGGCTTTTGCCAACTGAGCTGATAACAGCTCATCTTGAGGATTCTCAGACACCAGGATTCCACAAGCTAGAACATCTCAAAAAGAAGAAGAAACTGGGAGAACCGATATAAGGGGGCTGCCATTTTGATTCATCAGGTAAGTGTTTAAAAAAAAAAAGCAAATGAGAAATTTTATACCTATAAAAAGAAACGGTCAAAATGGAAAGAGAAATAAAATAACAGACCATTGTTTAAAGAGTACCAGTCTACTCTGATGAAACACTCTACAATCACTTCCTTTTTGTCATTTTCCTATGGGATACCTGTTGTGTTCTGAGCTGAGTCTCACGTACTGCTGTTTGGCAAAAAGTTCAGAGTCATGAGTTCGAATCTTGACTTTGCCATATCCTAGTAGTTGTTATACTTTAAGCGAGTCACTTAACCCCTATGAACCTCAATTTCCTCATCTATAAAACGTGACAGCAATTCCTGCCTTGCAGGATGTCCATGCATTTATTTTCTGTTATTTCTTGAGCCCTCACTGTGTGCCTGGCACTCTGCTGGGTGCCGGGAATCCAACAATGAAATGACAGGCCCTAGTTTAAAACAGTCAGACGACATTATTCAAAAGGTTGCGTATTATGTATTTAATGACAAGTTTAAGTGCTTTGAGGAAGTACAAGAATATTAGGGGGTTTTACAAACTTAGAGGTGAGCTGATCGATCGACCACTTCCAAGTCCTGTGAGAGTTAAATTAAATCAGTCATTCATGACTTTGTCACATCCACAAACCACCTGGACCACTTACACAGTTTTCTTTAAACGGACTCTTCTTCCTCCTTAAGTAAATTAGGCCTCATTCTAAGAAAGACTACTCATTTATGTACTTTAGAAGTGCTCCCTCTCTCCGTTTTTCCTAACACACACTAAATGACCATGTCAGCACCAAAAGAAAGATCCCAAAGCTCACTTTGGAAAGCAGAAAGATAATCTTCACATGAAGTTCTGGCACCTAGAAGGTATTCTGAAAATGTTGGTCTCTTTCCTCTTGGTCAACTTTCCTGGAAAGACAGTGATGATCATTTTTAAAACTTGGTGTCCTCAATTCTTCCCTCCACAAGCCTCTCTCAATAGGCCCAGAAAAAAAGGCAATCTTAACCCAACCTGAACCCAGCTCACGGATACTCCATTAAAGGAGAGTTAAAACCACCTTGGTTTTGCACCCTGGCTGAAATTTGCAACGAAGTCCAGAAGTGCCAGTCCCAGAGCCAGAGAAAAGCACTTTCATCCAATTCTATTCAGGGGAAATCCCATAAATCAAGAACACATCACATAAGCTCGCGCACACACTCAAACACACACGCACTCACGCGCACTCTTTCTTGAGCAATTAAAGATTATTTAAACTTTTTAAAACTTTTAAACTTTGGTTTAATAGCATTTCAAGTTTCAGAGAAGTGGGGCATATTTAGGTCAAAGAAGTTTAATTCTGCCTTAAAAAAAATACGTGGAAACTACGGCCCTGGCAAGGCAGTCGTCAGCCACGTAATGTTGGCAAGAGAAGGGCAAGGTAGCATCAGTGAGTGAAGGGGGCTGGCTATTTCAACACTGATGTAGTCTGACTGCTTATTAAATTCATAGAAACATTCTTCCCCCACCAAAAGAAATAATGCTTTGTAGCATTCATTTTTAAACAAACAGCCATTTCAGTTCATCTTTCGTTTCTTTATTTTTGATAAAGATGCGCGTTCAAGAAACATTTTCTTAATTCCACCCTAAGAGAACCAGGAAGGGAAGCTCAATGATGGACATGCACGTTCAGCCCCAGGGTCTAGGGGTACAAGAGGGAGGGGTGGGGACTGTGGCAAACTGAAGACAGGCTCTGCTTGAGGGAGGGGTCATGACTGAGATCCTCGATTGTCACCATGCAGGAATGCAGACCTTTTTGGGCTGATCTCCCAATGGTCCAAGAGAAGCCAGAAATATGGGTTTTTATATGGAATCTCCTGATTTTTAAATGCTGGCAACTCATTCAAATTAAATCAATCCCGGGCCAACAAAAACACATCTGTGGGGCAGAGGTGGCCACAGGCTGCCCGTTTGTGACCTCGGATGGAGGAGGAAGAAAACAGGCCTGAGATCTGGGTCTGGCCGGGGCTCTGAAACCAACTTAGCGTGTGGTCCTCCTCCTCCCTGGCCTCTCTGAGCCTCAGTTTTCCCATCTGTGTAATGCCAGGGCTGGCCCGGATAACGGCCACGCTCTGCCATCTAGGTCTGTCCGCGAAAAGCCGTAAGTGGAAAGACTGGCGTATCTGAGCCACGAAAGTGGGGGCATAATTTGACACCATCTCAAAAACCGGTACTTCAACGAGAAAACTCTCTCTCTTCCCCGGCTGAGGTTTTTGGAGGCAGGCAGCGCGTTTCTAAAAACACACAACACACCAAGTCAGGAATTTCATCAGGAAAAACGTGGCAGCCTCGCATGGGCTCACATCTGGGGATGTGCTCGTCGGGGGAACATGCCGTTCTGTCTTCGGCAAATGACAGCTCAAGGCAGGGGGCTCTGTGGGGCTGAGGCTGTCTCCTCCAGGAGCCTGGTGAGCACAGCAGAAACACAGATAGAAGCCTCCAATCTCTGCTATGCGCCCCCACTAAAAAAAAAAGGCCAAACCACAAAGCTCTCGGTCACCATGCGCTTGTTCACAACCCCTTCTCCCACCCCAGCTTCTAAGGTAAGTCAGCTTTTGTCTCAAATTAAACCCAACTTTCTAATTCCCTCTCTCAAACAATAATAGCTCCAAGACACTGCCCCCTCACCCAGCTCCGAACATTGGCTGAGTGTGGACTCGGGCCGGGCACTGTGCCAGGCGCCACACGTGCATCATCTCACTGAATCTGAGAGGAATCCTCCGATACGCCCACCCCACAGATGAAAACACGGAGGCTCGGGCACGTAAAGCTATTCAGTGGGAGGTTTACACTGATGTCCACGCGAAACCGAAGATCTCCAAAGCCACTGACTACTCGTTTTTTTAAGTGTCAATTCTACTATGGAATACAGATCTTCATGGGGTTAACCCAACAAAAGTGTCATTCATGGAAAGAGGCTGGTGACAGAGCCACTGAGCAGAACCGACGTGTGCTTGGGGTCAGCACTGGAGAGCTATTTCTGAACAAGGTGGGGAGTGGGGGATCCTGGCTGGCTCTTTGTGAGTTTCTCTGTCTCCATTTTCTTCAACTAAAGAGGAGCAGTGGGGCCGGGATTGGCGAGCAAACACACAGGATGGCAGAGCAGTAGCGTGATGGGAGATCTGGCCTGGCCAAGCCCGGCAGGGCCATTTTGGGCATATGCTGTTTAACCTCTATTTCCTGTGACCTCCTCTCTTAAACAGGATAATACAAAAACTCACTTGCAAGGATGGAAGAGGAACGTGGTGCCTGTAAGCATTTGCTCAAGGCCAGGTTCATGGGAGATGCTCCAACCTGCTCCTCCCCCTGCCACCCACATCCTCCCAGGTGCTTGGGCCAAAACCCTTGCAGTTGCCTTGGACTCCATATCACTTCCCACACCCATCCTCCCAGATCCATTCCCATTCGCTGCCACCTTCAAAATATATCCAGAGTGCAACTGCTCCTCACCACTCCTGCTGCTGTCTCCCTGGTCCAAGTCGCCATCACCTCTTGCCTGAATAGTCTTCTGGCTGGTGTCCCTGCTCCGCCTTTGCAGTCTGTTCTCACGGCAGCCAGAGGATTCTGCTGAAGGTAAGTCAGCTCCTGTCCCTCCTCTGCTAAGAGCCCTCCCATCTGGGTGGCTTCTTCCACCCAGGGTAGAAGCCAAAAATCCAGCCACGGCCTAAAATGCCGGACATCGTCTGCCTCTGCCTCTAGACCTTCTCCTGCCCATGCCCCTCAGTCTGCTGCAGCTACAGTGGACTCCTGGCTATTTCTGAACACCCCAGGCTCGATGCCACTCAGGGCTTTGCACACGCTTTTCTACAAGGTGGTTTACAGTGAGGCCTGCCCTGCAACTGATGTGCTGGAGCTGGCCTGGACCAGCCTGCAACAAATGATTATTGAGAATGTTGTGGGCTGGTTACTGAACCATTGATAGCTTGACATCAGCCATGGTTGGGAGTATTTACACAACAGGAAGTAGCAAACGCTACACATCACTGCTTTTTTATTTCCAGAGAACCAGATTACAGGCACACCACTGCAGTGACCGCTCTATTTTAAATGAAAATTAAATGGAAAACACCGCTCTTCCCTACTCCACCCCAATGCTCCCTATTCCCCGCTCCCTGCATAGCACTTAACACATGTCACACAGTATGTTGCCTCCTAGTAGGTATTCAATAAGTATGTATCGAATGGATGACTGGCACCTATTGTGGTTATTATGGGAGATCTAAGCATAAACAGTTTTTCAGACACAAGACAGGATTTGGAGCACTGGTGAAAGGTCAAACAGAAAATAGCACATGGTCCATGGTACCAGCCCAGGGGACTGCTTTCCCTCCCTGGATTCTCAGGTCTCCTTGGATTTCCACCGCACACCCATGGTACAAGCTGCGAAGATGCAGCAGACAACACACTGAACCAGTCTTGGGTGAGTGAGTGAGTGAGTGAGTGAGTGAGTGAGTGTGTGTGTGTGTGTGTGTGCAATTCACTCTTGGTGCTGCAGCAGCTCACAGAACCAGAGCTGTAGGAGACATTTCGAGGTTGTGCGTCCTCTCTCTCCCTCTACTCTCCATCAAGCTTGCCTCCATGGCAGTCCACACTCCAGAGTAAATCCTACTGTTAGCAAGATTTTTCCAAGTAGCATCCACCAGGAACTTTCTAAGGTAAAAGTTAAGAAATTCTCCAAAGACTCTTTAGGATGGATCAACCTCTCATCCAATGCTGGACTCCTTCTCTAACATCTTGGACAGGCGGTCATAAACAGTCTTAGCGGTTGGCAAATCCACCCACGATTAAACCCAAATCAGCCAACTCATAAGCTCACCGCCAGTGCTGGGTCTGCTGAGACACAATTCAGAGCTGTTTTCTCATACGAGAGAACTTTTTACCCAACTGGTGGTGGGTGCCTTGAGCCTAGGAAATGCTTTACTTCTGAAAAGGGTAAAGTTCACAGGTGGACATGTTAAACGCCTTCCTGCAATGCACAGGACAGACCTCCACAAGAAAGAACTGTCTGGTTTCAAATATTAACAGTGCCAAGGCTAAGACACCTGACTTCTTCAAAGACACAAGCCTTTTTCCCTCATTTTTTTTTTCACGATGATGACCAGCTTAGTTTACCCTTCATGTTCATACTTTTGATGGAGACGTAGATATAGGAAATACTTCCTTTTCCTCTTAAATCTACTCTGGGACAACCAGCAGTGCTGTCCCAACAATAAATGGCAACTAAGCTTGAGCCCCAGTGTTGGTCGGGGAGGCAATAGGGAGAGGTGAGGACCATGGTGAACTGAGAACTTGTCCACCTAAAAGAGACAGTCATTTCCCAGCCCCGGTCAGTGGAAGTCATGTGGAAATTTGGGCAGAGAGCTGACAGATCTTCTGATAGTTTTAATGGAAGCCAGAAATCTGCATTTTTGTGTGAAATGTCCAGATTTTCAAATGTTGGCTCCATTTTCTGTGTGCAATGTTCTGCAGACCAAACAAACTGCATCTTGGCCGCCAGCTGTGTACCCAGCTGTGTTGCATCAGAGGTCACTGCAGCGCCACTAGGTGGATCGTGAAAACGTCCAGTGGAGACCGTGATGGAGGGCAAAGCTCGGAGGAGGAGCAGGAGCGTGGGCGGATGGCCGGAGCCCGGCAAACGTCAGCCCCGCGCAGCCAGGTCCACGCCGTCCGCCCCTAGGGCTCCTGAGGCCTTGCCAGCTTTTCTTCCCAGGCCCAGCCCATCTCCTGTGCTTGGTTGGAGTGTCCCAAACACTGAACGCAAATTTTGTACGAGGCACCACGAAAGAGGCGACCCTTCCTCAACATTTATTTATCTCGCTCGAAATAAAAGATAATCCTCCAAGCCTGTGGGAAAGAGCATGTGGGGGGCAGAAGAGGAGCAGGTCTTTAAAGTTCCAACCTTACAGGAGTGTTCAAGGAGAAAAGGAGATGACATCGCCCAGGGCATAGCACCGCGCCTGTAAAAATGACACATTTCACAAATGGCGCCGTAGCCCAGTAGAGGAGGGGTGGAGAAGGCTTATCTAGATAGAGGTGTATTAGGATGCAGTTTTGGGGTTCACAAGGAAGCAGTCCATCCCTGACTTCCAGCAAATGTTGTTGATTTCAGATTGGAATTCTACTTCTTTTCCATTCCATCCGGAAGGAGCGTGAAACCTACAGAATCCCCCTGAATAGAGATTAGTTAAGAGGTCGACAGAAACATCACCTACATTTGAGCCCTTGCACTAGCCGTATCTAAAACCGCGACTCCCCAGAACTTTTTATTCCCACAAATCAACATGTTTTCTTTTAACTTACATCACCTCGGAAGTAAGTTCTCTGTTACTTACATGCAGAACAATCTTGACAGCTATGTGGCCCCTTGGCCAGGCTTTTGCTGAACTCCAGCTTTGGGGAGAAAAAGGCAAACTACGAATTCAGTGATGTCAGCGTGGGCATCTGAGGTCTTTGAAACTCTGAGACCTTTGCTCACTCTCTCACCCTCACCGCCCCTGCCTGATTACTAGACTTTTGGAATGTGGGATCCTTCAAGGGCCCCCACGTCCCCCTTTCATGTCTGTAGTCACTGGAAACGTATCACCCCAGTCCTTGCAATGCGAGCAACACATGAAATTCGTTGCCATTTTAAACAGTGGCTGACGACCATTTATGGAACCTGCAAACATTTCACCACTCCTAAATCAACCCCAGATGACAAAATAATCATCATCACGAAACTAATGAAAACCCGAAGGACGATGGATTTAGACCGCATCGCCATTACCCATGACGAGCGGGCGATCAGAAAAAGGAATCTTGAGAAAGACACAAAAATGAAGTAAAAATGATGACTCCCTGGAGGAAGTCTCAGCCCCATGCCCACGAGACTCAAGTCCTGCTTTTTCCTGGAAATGGTTTTTTAGCATCTCTTGGCATCTTTCTGGTCAGGAATTGGTAAAAAGGAAAAAAGGAGAGACTGAGAGAAGGCTCACTGCCTTTTCACTGAAGTTGGATGCCAGGGTCTGTGGCCGTATTTGGGAGCGTGGTCACAAACTGTGAGCCCCGACGTGCGTTTTGGTGGTCCCTTGTGTTGATCTAAACACTGGGCCATTTCTCATAAAAATCCAGACTTTGGTGTCTCTTGAAAAATCAGAACACATGGCAATATAGAGCCCGCATTCCTCCTGCTAAGTTAGCTGGCCCACACCACCACTATGGGTATCTTGGTTTGTAATGATTGATTTCAGATTTAGGTTCTACGTAGTTTTTTTTTTTTTTTCCCAATCATTTGAAAATTATAATCATTCTGATTTCAGTCATGTCTGGTTGACACAGAATGGCTGCTGGATTTGAGCAAAACCCTACCAGACTAGACCCCTCCACTGTGACCTCACCTTGATGATCACCCCAGCCACACGACACTCCATGACACTCCCCGATCAGGGCGTTTGCACTTACCCCTTCTTCCCTCTAGAATGTTCTTCCTCAGATATCGTCAGCAGGCCTCCCTCACTCATTCAGCCCTGTGCTGAACTCTCCAAGTCCAGAGTTGTGTGCTTGGTATACAGATGGTGCTCAATATATAATTTAGAATGAATGAATGAATGAATGAATGAATGCAGTTTTCCATATTCACGGGGAAATGGAGGTTGGGGGGTGGTGACGTGGAGGGAGAAGGTGAACAAAGGCAAACCAGGAAGTCTGCCCACTTCCAGGAAGAACCTTCTGGAAAACCAGGCAGACCCTTCTGGAAAAAGACAATTTCCCTGATAGAAGAAAGGGAACAAGAAGAAAAACGAAATGAGGGCTGATGGAGGCACTGGAGCGCAAGGGTTTTGATAAGTGTTCTTCTCCGCCTCCGGCCCTACTCTGAACATGACTAACGTAACACAGCAGTGAACAAAAACAACCTAATTCTTCTCCCTCATGGAGCCGCCATCAGGTGGGGAAAGACCAAAAAGAAACATATGAATAGGGAAAGAACACAAGAAGTCAGATGATGACAAACCTGTGGGGGAAAATCAAAAGAAGGTGGATAGAAAGGACCTGGGGTAGAGAGACCTCACTGAGCAGGCAGCCACCTGGGCAAAGAGCTGAATGAGTGAGGGAATCTTGCCGATGATGTCTGAGGAAGAACAATCTAGCGAGAAGAAAGGGCAAAGGCTGGCCCAAAGTCCCAACGGTTGGAACAGGGTAAAGGGGCTCCGCTCTGCCACGGACTGGCCATGTGACTGTGGCAAGCCCCCACCTTGGGGCCTCAGTGTCTTCATCTGGACAGATTCTGATCCCTGATGGGTGGGCCTTCCAGGCTGCCTGCTGCGGACTTGGCCTTCTTACATGGGGATGCAAAGTGCCAAGGTCTCGGGCTGTG
>PVKZ01000739.1:0-64066 GCA_004027375.1 Macroglossus sobrinus
AGTTTCCAATATCAGTTATATTTTATAGTAGCCTAAGAGCTCAATATATGCCAGGTACTATTTGCAAACCAAAGACTTCTGAAAGTATCATGATTAAATATGTTTATTTCTATAGTATGTCAACTATGCTAATTTTTTTGGAAGGTAGTGGTGGGAAGAGGAGACAGGTAATAAAGAGTGAAAGGATGAGACTATGAATAATTTTTATTGAAAAGAGATAATTCCAGAAAGTGGCTGCAGTGTCTCAGACTTTTTATCTTGTACAAACCTTATCTTCATCTTCACAAGAACTGGCATAAACACTATGATTACATATCCAAGAGGACATAAAACAAGATGTGTCTAGAGATGTTCTGAAGTTAACCTTGAACTAGAGTATAAAATGATCTACAAAAATTTAAACACTTCAGGGAAAAGGGGATAAAAAATATGAATATCTATATTTTTTTACTTTGAGGAATAAAGCATTCTTTCCTTTCCCCTCTGCTTCTCTCTTCATTTCTCTGAGAAAGAGGTTAAATCTAAGACTAGAGCTGGAAAGGAATTTCAGTGACCCTTTACCAGCAAGTGGTCCCTTGTGCACCTATGAGTCACCTTTACTGAGGTTGCAGACACAAGTGGGACATGTTCACCGCAACTTAGAACAGATGGAACCAGTACAAGTAAAAAGTAATTTCTTATAAAAGATCAATGAATTTAAACCTGTCTGATGTTGTCTGAGGGTAATCTGGAATAGAAACAGATAGTTCAAAACCACAGTATTTGAGCTTTAACATGATCTTGTCTGGTAATAATTTAAATTTGATAACAGGCCAGAGTTCCAATTTTTTATCCATTCTTTTTCCAGATTTATATAGAGAGCTATACATTTTTTATCCTCTCTTTCCCCAAATTTATATAGATAACTATAAATTTATTATGCACTAAAATCATTTTTATATTGGTATCCTACCACTTTATAGATAGATCATATTTTCAAGAAAAAGAAAACTAATTTTTTGTTCATATTTTCCATTTGTAGGACCCATAACAAATATATAACTTTCTTATGGTTAACTTTCTACAAGCTTGTTTCAGTTAGCAGAAGGAAATGTGACTCTATCTGTGGCTCACAAAAGCCCCATGCATTGCACAACACAATTTTTAGAACAGATAGATTAAAAGAGTTTATTCTCAATATGAAAAGCTATATTTTATTCCTTGGTAAATAAATAAATTAAAGATTATTCACATTTGAATTTGACCAGAAACAAATGTGAAGCTAATATACAATGATAGCTCTAGCATCCTTCTAAGTAAACAAAACTTGAGCCAGCCATTGGCATTGGTGTTTGATGAATAATAAAGAGTGGAGGAGCCTGATTCCCTTCTATTAGCCATCAGGAACCTGTGACAGTCCATTAACTGTACTACAGTAGTGTGCGTAGTTCTAGTAAAATAGTTAATATAACATTCACATTGATAGAATTCGTGGATGACAGACTTTACTCTGAATGTCATCATATTATATAAAAAAAGAAATAAAGTGATGGTGGACTACAAGTCTTTCCCACTTTATTATGAACAATTCTACTTTTCTAGTCCTCTCCTCAGTTTTTCACATAACAAGTATTCAAATATGCCCACCATCCTCATCATTTCTGAGTAAACGGCAGTCTACATCTCCCTTATGGTGTAATGCCCTTGATTGAGCAGTATGAGTTGAGCATGATCTGACCATTGCAGACTAGAGAGTCTAATACCAGCCTTTATCTATATTTTATTTCATTATCGATGAAATATCATTATAAGTATTTGTAGGACACTAATAGCAATAACAACAATAAAAATAAACAGAAAGGATAAAAATACAATTATGGAGACTCACCAGACCATGAGCTCCACCCAAGAGAATGACATCTCTTCCACTACTTACCCAGACTCTACATTCTGCCTGGGAGATAGTCAGTACTCAATAATGTTTGCTCATTGAATTGTATTATAGGATCATGGATTTAAACCCAACTCATTATCAGAACTTTCCAGATAAAATCATAATTAAATCAGAATTAGCAGTCATCTGTGAAGAAACAGGCATTCCATGGCAGTGGCAAGATGAAATCTGAGAAATAATTCAAAATACTTGTGCGTACTTTCTTATACCTTCTAAAGTGAGCATGTAGCTGTGCTAACACTGAGCTTCGTACAAAAAAAAAAAAAAACAACAAAACAAAACAAAACCAGAAAAATCTAATGCGTGTAAATATTCTCTGAAATAGATATACCTGGTTTGTTACTGTAAGTCATTTCAAAAAGAGATGAAAACCAAGCACCTCAGATCAGGCATTTATAACTCACTGTCATTACTCCAGAAGGAAGCTTAAGCGAGATTTGCCCATGAATTCTTGCTCTGTGTAATATATCACCTTCATTAAGAATTTGTCTTTATCTAATTAAGTTTGGAACTTCATTTAATTTTATACTGTGTGTGTGTGTGTGTGTGTGTGTGTGTGTGTGTGTGTGTGTGTGTGGTCTCTTCCTAATCGTCTGGAATTCACCAGAATTCTTGTGACTATAAATTTAAAAACCAACCATAATAGTAGGCACCAACATTCTCTGTAAATAAGTAGAAGAGTCTTAAATAAAATTAAATTAAAAAGTTAAAATATTTTGCCTTTAAAAAACACATTAAATGAGACATAGATAGAAAAATGTTTAAATGTGTATAATAAAAAATACAATATAATTATTTGAGGCAAGAATAAGGAAATCAGGATTTGTAGTTTGCTTACAAAATGCCATAGAAGACCAAAAAGTCTTTTGATATGGATATGGGCAAAATTCAAATAATTATCAATACTGACAGATGATAGGTAGATAGATAGATGATGGATAGAGAGACAGATGGATGAGTGGAGTGTGCTGGCTGGAAAATTACTGTTTGGCTATTGGCCATGGGAACATAGGCTGTCACCTATAAGAACATAACATTCTAACAATAAGCTTTCTGCTTCTGTACCCCTGCTTGCACACCCAACCTGTGGGTCGACAGGTAGTGAATAGAAGAAAAATAGACCTTTGTGTTCAGACAGAATGAAGAATGGAATTTTGGGATTAAAAATTCTGTACCTCTCTACATTTCGAGGCTGCTTAATTTGGGGTCTGCGTACCCCTGGAAGACCCAGCTGGCTGAATAAAGAACGTGTTTCCTATAACTTACTGTGTTCTAGTGGTTCATGTGTCTATCGGGGGCTGGTGGCTACAACAGATGGATGGATGAATGAATGAATGGATACATGGCAGCTAGAGGATACAAACAGACACATAAGCATTCCAAACTACACAAGATTATGTACACAGGATTTCAGTACCACATATATAAATGGAGGCTTTGGTTTTCATGAATCAGAAAGGATTAGACCCAACACTACAGATTTTGCACAAAGTAAGAAGACAGAACTTAGAAGCCAGAGTTTATGCACAAATCCAGAAACCAGAAAGAAGTCATCTCTTCCATGAAAAGAGATTAGAGTTTGTGAACTGGAAAAAAAAATACACATTGTCCTGGAAATGGAACACAAATGTCAGCCACATATTATGGGCTATGAATTGAAAAAGAATATCCACCCTGCACAAAAAGTGTGGAACCTGAATTCACAATTACTCATAAGGTAGAGAAACCTGTGTCAAGAAACAAACAAAAGGTCAACAACCAATTAAACCCATAGGGATATGACAGAAATATACTTGGGAGGAAAATCGTTGCCTCCATAACCTAGGTTATGAACAGGACTCCCGCAGGTTGACAATTTTCACTGAAGAACTTAAAATTTTTACATGGCGAGAGAGAGAGAGATTATGAAAGAATCAATAAACAAGTTTCAAAAAACAAGAATTCTCACACTCAAAATAATAAGGCAATCTGAAAATAAGTATTATAAAATGCTTAAATGAATAAACAAAGTAATAATATCTATAGGAAGACTGAGATATTAATTTTAGATACTTTAATTAAATGTATAAGTAGATAACAGAATATGTAGATATAGATTATTTAAACTTCAAAATCATATGCATGAGGTAGAGGAGACAAATTCACAAAAAGAAAGAGAGATGAAAACAACAATCAAATTTCAGGAAAAATATAGTATAAAATAATGGGATTATAATCAAACACATTAGCAGTGATAATTAATAAGAATCAATTAAACTAACTTACTGAAGTAGAGATTCTGAGATTGAATTACCTGCAATATCACTGTATTTATCAAAGACAAATTTAAAACACAATGATACAGAAATGTTAACATAAAATGATGAGGAAGAAAGACCACACAAATTTATCAAAATAATGTTTGATAGAGATATTAATAAAAGACAAAAAATAGAAAAAATGGCATTATTCATTGATAAAGAAAGTGATCTAAAAAGATATAATAATCATATATACAAAAATATATAAAAATACAATTTTAAATTCTTTAAGGCAAAAATCTAAAACAAGAAGAAACTGAAAAATTTGCAGCACCTCAGGAGATTTTCACATGCTTCTTTCTGAAATTGATTGATCAAACACATAAAACATTAGCACAAATGTAGGTTTAAACAATATAATCAACAATCTTGGTCTAATATATATGTGTTACATTCAATAGATACAGAATACGCATTCTTTTAAGCACATATGTTATTTCAGAAAGTGATCACGTAGCAGCCAAAAAGGGAAGCCTCAATTAATTCTACATATCAATATCAAAATAATATTAATAATCATAGAGCCTTCAAGATTTTTTTATGGGATGACATTGGGATTTTTTCACAGACCATTGATATGATATTTCCTATGTTTTAAGTATCATTGTGGCTGCTGTATTGCAAAGAAATTATAGGATTAAAAAACAATCAAAGATGAAAGTAAATAAATCAGATTTCTTAATGCATAGAAGGTTAAAGAATTCAGAAACAAAATTAGTGCAATAAAACAATGGAGAAAGTAATCATGAAGAAATGTTCACTTCACAGAAATTACATAGAAATATCCACTTCTTAAAAATATAAGTTCTCTGTAGAAGAAATTATAGTCCTGCTCTAGAGTTAATGCATAAATAGGAATGAAATATATTTGGGTTTTCTAGTTTTAAGAAAAATTAATTTAAGAGAGCTGAATAAAGCCAAGAAACTGCACTGTTGAGGCTGTCCTGAAGAGTCAAATTGCCATGTAGTTTCTCTCATCACTCTCTCAAAAACATTTGAAATTGATTGCTGGATGACATCGGGCTCCTTCTGGTCTTGGCTATCACAATGGCTTCAAAAGAAGAAAAAAAAATGACTCACTGTTTACTTACCAACATGAGTTAATTTATCAAAAAGGGGGTCACTTAACAAGATAATTTATCATCTCTTACCATGTATAATGTTCATATTCCAAGTTCTCCAAATAATCCACTGAAATTTACCTTCTGGGAAAAAAAATATTGATGAATAAGTATATGGACAAAGGACAGTCAGTAAGAGAAAAAATATTCTTTAACTATTGAGCTTTATATGAAAGACTGGAACAGAATTTTCTTAAGTTGAGCCACCTAAAGAACTTGGATCTATTTAACCACAGTCTTCTAATTTTAAAACCTCACATCCTATTCTTCTCTTATAAAAAGCTGAGTGTTGGCTGAGCTTAAAATGACTTAGCTTAAATTTACAACACATTTTTTTAATTATGAAGCACTTTAGAAAATTTTTAACTAGCTTTTTTGTTTGCTTCTTCTTTGTCACTTATAAGAGCATATACACACATATTCACACACTATAAATTTTTAAAGACTTTTTTATTCTAAAAGTACTTTTTTCCCTCTATCATATACATAAAACTTCCGTTACTCATTAGAGCTATTATCCTTACTCTCCTGATGTTTCACAATTTCCTTATGGAAGCCTTAAGAAGTAAAATGTAGTTTCTTCTACTATCTAGTCATTTAATATAATTTGAGATTGCGTATCTTTCCTTTGACTGACAGCATCGTATGGTAAAACACTATCATCAAACTCTGAATTGTATGTGGTCATTAAACCTCCTTATATTATCAACCGGAAAATATACCATAAAAAATGTGAGAATTAAACTGTTTGTTGATAGCATGCCTATAAAAGAAAATCATTTAGATTTAAGCTGATAGCTACATAGAGTGAAAGAAATGTTTGGATGGTCTTTGGGATTATTCATTTTAACAAAATATATATACTTAATAAATTCCAAATGACAGTATGGGAACTTGTAAAACTGAAATTAGACTGTTGGAGAAATCTGAGAAGAGATATGGCAAATCAGAACATATTATACAGAATCCCGCCTAAGTATTAGACTATCATTTTAATTATCGGTCACCTCTTAACTTCTGAAATTATCTGCTCTTAAATTCTGTTCTTTTCTTAGAAATTAATAAACTACATATTGTAATAAACTTAATAAGTGACTTTTAAACACAAGTGTTTGGAAACAAAGAATTTATAAAAAACATTAAATTTATAAAAATAATACCTGAAGATTCATAATAACTTTAATAATGTCATTTTTAGTTGCATTTTGCTTAAAAGATTCACAAAAAAATGATGATTAATTGTATTTAACATTTCATTACATTTTATATGTTTATATACCAACAGGAATGCCTGAATTATATTCAAACAAATGTATTTATATCCACATGTTCAACAGTCATTTATTACAGTTTTACCAAGTATAAAGCACTATGTCAGCAGCAGAGCAATACAGAACAAATAGGCTACCAACTTTTTTCTTAAAAACATTACAACAAATAGGAGAGATGTACACACAAGTAAATATTGTAACATAAAAGCTGTTAAAACTGCCTAGGTGAGATCAATATTAAGTTATAACGGTTCATTTTTTCATACAGTCATTTAACAAGTAAAATAAGAATTTCTCCTAAGGCCAACAGTGAACAAAATAATAACTTTACATGATTATCTCAAAGTAAAATTAATAACTTAAAACAAGGTTTTCAGTAAAAGGGTTAGAAGTTGGTTTAGTATCCTATTATGGAGGTCTGTTGAACTAGTGAGTAATGAGGATTCACCTCCAGCTTTGAGAAGAGAAGTTGTTTGGTTTACATTTCAAAGGGATCAGCCATTCAAAGCCTTACTTCTTCTATGAAATAGCATTTATGACATTGTTATCATATAGACTATAATGCTTCTCTTAACATACATCATGCAATTATTTTACACCAAGGAATATAGCTATAGATGATTTTTTCTAGTTTTATCTTTTTCTGATCCCTCATAAAATATTGTGTTCAACTATGTCCCTGGATATCTACATTCCACAATTTCTGACACTATAAAAAAAAAAGTCCATTTGTCTCTGACCAGAGCATGTGCATATGCCATGTTCACATATAATTCATTTAAAACAAATGACCTTTAAAAAATGGAATCCTGTGAAGTTTGAGCATTCCTGGGTGACTGTTACAGTGTAGCTTCTTTGGCAGTAATTCTGTACTCAGGCAGACATATCTAAGAGCTTCTCACAAAGGCTCTGCATCTTAGCACTCATGAAAAGACAATGAAAATCATGGCTATTATTTCTGCATAAATAACTCACATAAAGGAAATGCCAGTGCAGTTTCTATTATCAAAAGTTATTCCACATTTCAGAAAGTTGCATTCACCACAATTTTAACTTTCTTAGTGCAGCATATGCTCCACTGCTGGTTCAATTCCAGGAAACAACCCCTTCTATCTATTTGGCATTTCAGGCTTTGCTTAATTATTTTCCCAAATAGTTGTCAGCAAAAGGTCACTGCCATCAATCCAATGCCAACAGGAATTTCCAATCTAGGGTGTGATAAAAAATAAAGAAAGAAAGAAACCTTATTCAGGTAAAAAGTTTGCAAACCAGGAAAAGAGCCTCATATGAAAAATAAGGATGTTCTCCCCCTAGACAAAGTGGGGAGGCCTTTTTACAGAGAGAAAACTCCCAACCTGGTCTCTGAGTGGTCCAGTTTTATGTAAATATGAAATCTAAATTTGCACAGTTTCATTGGTCTAAATAACACTGTCCTCATTGGTCAGAATTGTGCATCCTGATCAGCCATTATAGAGCAGCTCTGATGGGTAGATAAATTTGCAAATAAGAATATAGTTGTTGAGCTCTGATTGGACAAGGTAGATCTCAGCTCATTGGTCAAAATACATTTCCAGGAACTTCTATATAAGCTTTGGCTCAGACTATAGGAACAGCGTGAAGGAGGCTTGGTAGCCCAGTCTCTACCTTTTCCCTGATATGCAATGTGGCTGAGAGACCTCTGTAAACAATGGCTTCTAGACTCTGGTTATGAATTTGGGCTCACTTATCTAAGAGGAGTCTTTCTTGGAAGATATATTCCTTCTCAGGAGCTACCTAATTAATAAAGTAAATGGAATGATAATTATTATTCCTATTTTATCCAGAAGAGTAAATCAAAGCAGGCAAAATAACAAACTAGGTTTTTACTTCTTAGTCCAATATCCCTTCAACAGTATCATAGTCTTTGCAATGATAAATTTGCTATACTGGAAGAACAGTTCCTTCCACTTGGATAGAAACTGTATATGGGCAGAAAAATTGGGGAATTTTTCAATATAAAACAAAATGGTAAAATGGATGAAAAAAAATTTTGGAAACAGTGGCATTATTGCTAAAATCCTCAAATTTAAACACTGTGTTTATTTTTTTATACGAAAGAAAAACATGACATTCAGAGTTATTTTCTTCACTGAAAAATTTTACAAACCAAAGTCCCTATTTTCTAAGATTTTATAATCTTGCTTAATAGTCTTAAATTGAAACCTCTTTTGGAGAATATATAGTGTTTGTTATTGTTTTTATGTAATATAGCATTTGCTCTTATGAGAACCTCGTGAGTTGGTACATACTATTCTATCTTATAGGTGAGTAACTTTGCATAGAAAGGTGAAGTGACTGGCTTCTACACCAGCATTTTTTTTACTACATTTTATACAAGATGAGATTTTCTGCTAAGGTCACGACCAGTACCACATCAGTTTTAATGTAGATAATTTGATGTACTCTGAAAAAAAAAAATGTAAATTCAAAGAGTAGCTATTGGCAAAAGGAAGCAATTACAGAAAATTCCAAAAGTAAAATAAACTTCCCTGATTTTTTAACCTCCTTGCTTGGGTCATGCCCTCATACCAATGTTTCTATTATGACTGGCAATTACAAGGTCTTAGTAAATTCCTGGTTGATAAATCAATAAATTAACTATACATTTTTATTGTTAGTATTTTAAAATTTAAAAAAATCCCCAGTTAGAGACATTATTCAATATGACCAAAATAATCAAGAGACTTAATTTAGTTGCCTAAGATAAACGTACTTTGTCTTACCATTCTGGTTACTAATCTTGAGGGGTTTATTTTTCATGCATGTGTCAAAGCCAAGGGACATACAAACAGGAGTTTGCAGCAAAGAAAGTAAAGATTTATTTAAGGAAATGGTGCCAAGCCCAGAGACACAGGTGAGCTAGAGCTCAAGACCTGGCTTCCTGATGGCCTCTAGGGGTTCGGTAGGTAGGAGAAAGATCAATAGTCGTGGTTGTTAAGGGAGATGGGGTTGTGGGCTCTACTGATTGGTGGAAGCTAGGGTAGGAAGCAGTTAATCATTGACTCAGGCCCTGATGTCAGCATCATTCTGCCTGGTTTCAAGGAGATACCGGTAAGGTCCTTAGACCTTCATGGCCCTGGAGCTGCAAGACATTATTTTTAGTTTGACCAAAACTTTGTTTTTGTGGTCAACAAACCTAAAGCTTTGTTACTAACACTATTTGATGCTAACCTAAGGGCTTAATGATTAAGGGAGTGGTATGCATAAGGATAAGGAAAGAAAAGAAGTGAGTAGGTGGCCAGTTTGAGTCAGGAAGAAAGAGAAGAGAAATAGTAGTTTTAAAGAAGTGAAGTTTTGCATGGTTACATTCTTAAACTTTAAACTTCATGTTTTCATACACTAAATAAAGGTTATTTTAACAAAATATTTATAACGATTTTTAAATATGCTTTTTATTGTGAGACTTCTAGTCATTGAAGTATTCCCAAATTCCTGTACTCTATTAAGAACATACTGGTTCCTTAGAGTTCTGAAATTAGGATTTCTGACTCTATATAAGAAAAATAAAATTAGAAATGATTGATTTTCATTTGGGGTGAAACAAGAAAGAGCATATGATGAAAAGCTTTTATAGATTACTCTTTCCTTGCAGTTGCATAAGCTGTCAGAGCCCCCTTTCATTCATAATCACTAAGTGACTTTTCAACCTCAAACGCCATTAAGATGGCCTGTGAGGAGGCCTAGGCCCAATCATTCGCCCTCCAAGAATGGTTTCCTAGGATGTACCTGAAAGGGAAAGATGTGATTTACAAGTGATTCCATTTGGATTTAAAATAAGATACATTATGCGTTAAAAGTCACTTTTAAAGCTTAAAAGGACAAATGAACTTGTGGTTTGCCTCCCAGAGTTTTCTTCCTAATTTATCACTGACAATGTAAGAACAATGTGTCAGTAACAAGTGCCAATGACAGTTATGTTTTAAGCAATTGCTGAAAGTCTAGGGCAGGATTTTCTTAAAAAGACAATTATACTGAAACATTTGTAGCACAAAATTGTCACTCCATCACGGTTACTGAGAGAAGATAGGTACGGGTATTTAAAAGACCTGGGAAAAGATGCCCATCAACTCATGGATGATCTCAGAGATAACGAGTGCTAGAATGAGGACCATATCAGAATTCAGGGTGTGTTCATCAATACAAGTGAGGATGACAAACAAGGACTGCACCATTCTACTTAGGTGGCTGCTGTTTTTTGGAATCTATATGGTAAGGCTTGCAATCTTCAGAGAAGATTTTGCTGAAAACTGGTATAATATTAGTCAAAAAAGCCCTCTCATTAATTTTCCAAAGAAACCAAACACTTCACAAAGGATTTGAAGAATCACCGTGCTGCTGCTGACATGTGGTTGCTGAATATTGTATGCACTGTTTTTAATAAAAATCATTGAATGTAAAATGCATTTTATAATCTTTTCATAGAATAATATCTTTTAAAAGTTGAAAGAAAAAGATGTAAAACATCTCTGATAAATGTTAATTCCACAGATAATTGGGTAAAAAAAAAAAAAGAAAGAAAGAAAGAAAGCAAACCAGAGCAAATGTTTTGAATGATCAAATATACCAAAGCAAATAATAATTTAAATTACCTAATTCTGGAATATTTTCTTCAGTATATGTGAGAGTGTTACTCAAGAAGATCATAATAATGATTTAAGAAAAAGGTACTTTTCAAAGTGTTGAGACAGTAATCTTAATTATGTCAGTTGTCTTGAGATGATAACAGGCAAATTTATAGGTGAGTTGCTAGGACACGATATATGTCATAAGTGAGATTTTTTATTTGTCTTCTGTGACATATATTATTTTAAGAGCTTAGCATTTCAATTAAATTATAGTCAAAAAACCAAAGAGATACTTGGAAATACCTAGGCACTCATTTGATAAACAGAATAGAGCACCATAGGCAATGGAGAAGCATCCGTCCATAACTCTGTTTCTGACTAACCACTTGCTTCTCTTTTCAAATACTAATCTACTTGGGGACCATTTTTTCTCCCATTTGCTGGAAAGCCAGTTCATGTGCAATTTTAATTTAGCATTTCCACATGTTCTCAAGGTCTTGTGTTTCCTCTTTTGGATAGAAACATATATAGACTGGCAGGAATTCCCTTTCCACAATCTTGGAAAGAAACTCAGAACAGTGGTGACTAAATGAAACTCTTAAGTTTTCTTCAGTGTTTGATAAAATGAGAAACAAAGGCAACATGGTGAATTTTAAATAAAATTTATTCAATTTTTGTAATTTGTACTTTCTTGTTGTAAAAATGTTCTTTATGTGATTAAAAGATGTTAATAAAAATGGTAACCTTTTGTTCTTTACCTTGATAATTAAAATGTCGAACTATGCTGCTCGAAACCCTCCAGCTTCATTTTATTTTTACTAGTCTCTAGAAGCCAAAAGTCATGACACAACTGCTTGTTTCACATGAAAATAAATGTGTTGCCTGTTGAAAATGCATTTGATTCTTATGATTCTTTTAGCAAATATTAATTTTTCTGCTCATAATCTATATATGCTTATAGTAATGTAAAAGCTCTAAACTATATTTTTTTGTGAGTTTCTGACTCTGTATCCATGTATGTTTTTGTCTGTCTCTTTCTGTTTCTCCTCTTTATCCCAATGACTCCTCCAAGAATCTGTGTCCATGTCTCATAGGGTATCATTAAAACAACTTTGTCCAGACTTCTGATGTACTGATGACAAAAGTAGGCAAATATATTTTAAATACACTCTAAATCAAGTTCTTGATAACTTAGTATTTAGAGCTGGAATGCAACAACAAACTGCATGCAGCACTAGTGAAAGTGAGTCACCTTCTCCATAACATAGGGGTTCCCAGGCTTTGGGACCAGCATGCACAGTAAGAAATTCAATTCACATTGGAACCCAGAAAGCACATTCGCAGAGACAAAACAAACATCCACAACTGAAGTGTCATGCTTATTTCATGCACTGTACTCTCACATTTTTTATTTAGTCATTTTTTAAGCTGATCACGTTTGTCATATTGATTTCATGACCTACAAAAGTGTTGTGGCTCACAGTTTGAAAATTGTTGCCATAAAGCATAAATCATAAGGTTGCTATTGAATTTCATAGCAATATGAGGTTCGAAATAATTTTCTTTAAATCAATATAAAATTAGAAACTTAGCCTTATCAAATAATTTTCTAGTGTGTTGCTTTTAAATTCCTGAAGAAAAAAAGTATTTTCATTTTATATTTCTCAGTTTTCTTTTATCTGATCTGTTTGGCTTTATCTCAACACTCCTTGGTTTTTCTTTAGATAAATTTCTTCTAAACTGGAAAAAGGATAGGAAAGAAAAGATAAATAAAAATGTGGTTTTTTAAAGATAAACTTCAAGAATCTTAGTTTTAGCATCAATGATGACTCAAACATTGACTTAAGTTTCTGAATTATAGATATGAACTCAGAAAATGTTTTAAAATCTTAAATTGTTAATTTCAAGTAGTATACTAAATTCTTTGCAATGTTTCTTTTCAAATAAATGAAAAGTAGGTAAAATTTTAAATTCTCAAATATGTTGATTATGTAGTTTACCTAAAAATAAAATGCCCTTTTAAAGTGAGAGGCAAACAAACAATTATTTGAGATCAATAAGAATAGCTACTCAGGAATCATTAATTCAGACAGAGGCTCAAATAACATTCCAACTAGAAGATGAGGGCAATGGGTATTTATGAGAAGGGGAAGGGGAACAATCACATCAACAAATGACATTTCTATTGGTACAGATAACGTAACATAGTGATGTTAATTCTAAACACTGCTTTTAATTTGTCCTGTAATCATCAGTGTAGTAGTCATAATATCTGCTTTCTTAACTTTGCAAACAGTTTTTCAGGGACACAAGTTTGCTTAGGCCCAGTCTAAAGGTTATTTTGCCCTGTTTTAACATTACAAAATTTGAGGCATAAAACAAACAAGGCTGTTCCTCTGGAAAGGCAGTTCTGTTTCCATTTTTAAAGGGACTCCATTTATATTGTTGTTTACAGTGTATACATAGATGTGTGTGTGTGTGTGTGTGTGTGTGTGTGTCTACGTGTATGTGTATGTGTGTTTGTGTGTGTATGTGCATGAACATACACATACCAACTATGACAAGAAGACCAGACTTAGAATCCAAAGAGAAGTGGTTCAAGTCCTAGTTCCAATTTCTTTCCAAGTGTGATTTTTAGAATGTCTTCTAAAATTTTCTATAAATAGAATATGATTATGTCTACTTTGACAGTTGTTATCAGGGACAAATTAGATAAAATAAGTAAAAAATAAAGTGCTATTGAATTGTTCCTTATTATTAAAGATTTCAGGGAATGATCTGTTTATTTCATGCCAGCGGGAAAAAATTAAATTAGCCTCACTGACCATTTCAACTGACTTTCATGTATGAATCTAATCTTTAATTCATTTAATGCATGTCAAGTAGAGAAAAAAAAACCTTTAAGTCAAGGAAATTATAGAGAAAAGATTAATAATATAGTTGAGGCTAGAAAGTGATTCATCATTATATCTTGATTTCATTTTCAAAACTAACAAGAGGAAATTGTACACCAATCAGATGAACATATAAAGTATTATATTAACTGTAATATGTAATGTTTGACCTTCATATTCTAGATTAGTGTTCTCTGGACTGGAGGATACTCCACACCTCCCCCAACCCCTACATAAAACATTGGGGTAGGAGAAAAATATAACATAAAAGCTCTATTTACATTTTGGGCTAACTTTTATGATATTCAATAGTATAATAAGCTTGGATATGGTTAATAAATGAATAAATGTACCTATAATAAGAGCATATAATGACAATATTATACTTACAGGTACACATAGCCTAAAAAAAAAAAAATCTGTCTAAATTACTCTGGTTTGGTACCGAAGTACAATTCACTGTAATATAAAGAATTTTGACATAAGCTATAATAGATCTTAGAGAAAATTATTTCTCTAACGCTCAGTTTTGGTATGTAAAACTGTTGCCCATTAGAAAGAAACATGTCTCCTTGAAGAAATGATTTCATTCTTAGGGGGGAAATGTGAAGGATGAGCCTGCTACAAGAGTAAGAAAACTATCGAGATATAGTTTCTTCTCTGACATCAGAGAAGTCTGCCCCCTGCCTCCAAGGCCACATGGCACTAGCCGGTCACCTAGATTCATCCCACAACCGTGGGCCACTGAGGTGACACACCCCCAAACTCGGAGGGTCTCCAGGGTCCCAGCTACACCACCTGACCCCTCCCCCAGCGTCCTAGCAGCCCCTGGGCCCAGCGAGCTCAGGTCCTGTCAGCGAGTTGGCCTTCAGTGCTGCCGCAGGTGGGATGGGGACTCCGATGTCTGGGGCAGGTGAGACCCCAGAACCAGCCCTGGACCTGCTGCCGGAACTGACCAAACCGGATGAGCTGCTGTCCTACCTGGGCCCACTTGATCTGCCGGAGAACAGCAGCGAGGACCTGCTCTCTCTCTTTGAGAACAACTGACTCTGTAGGTCCCGCACCCCACGCCAGCCTCCCCCACCCCCACCCGGGGGGCACCCGCTGGAGGTGCACGTGACCAGGAAGGGGGCACCCACAGACCACCACCCAAGGCACCAGCTGCACCTCAGCCCCGCCCGCAGCCCCGGGGGTGAGAGAGGGACCTGCGGAGGCCCCACGAGCTTGGCAACATGGGTAATGTCCATAAGGATAATAACCGAAAGAGAATGCCTGTGTAAATTCATAAACGTTGGTCACTTTTGCAGGATAGTAGAATGTTAACTTATATAAAAACTGGTAAAAAAAAAATTAATTTATCCCTTCTTTTCTAAAAAAATAAAAGTATTCAAGGTAGATGAAGGGAAAATAAAAGAAAGGTAGGTGACATTAGCTTGAAGTAAAAAATGGCACTTTAATTTTTTCTAACCAATGACATAACTTCTATTCTTGTTTCAATATAGAAATACCCAACCAAAAACAATATAGCATTATTTCTTACCAAGGATTTTAGAGTTTGATGCCTTGACTAGTTGATTTTGTAAAGACAAATGATTCTCCTACCTAGTTTAAAACCTCTTGGAATCTATTGTTCAGAAGATTAAAGTGAAGAAGTTTTAATAAAATTGTCTTTCTTTTCAGTGGTTAATCCTTATGACCTGAAAAATCCTTTTGAACTGATAATGTTTCCTTTTCCTTTTTCTTTTCTTCTCTCTCTCTCTCTCTCTCTCTCTCTCTCTCTCTCTCTCTCTCTCTCTCTCTCTCTCTTTTTCCTGCCAGCAGAAATGAAGCAAAATAAATACAGTTCCCTTCAAGGATATAAATGAGGCTAAAAGTATCCTGGCTTCTCCCTCTAAGCTGGCTAAAATCTCTATAGCCATTTGCTTATCTTGCGGGGACTAGATAGCTCCTTTAAGTTAGATTTATATAGTATATTCCTGTGTTTTAAGAACTCTCTGGGCAGCAGTAAAAAGTCTCATTCCCACCATGAAGATGCCTGCTCATTTCCCCTTGTGTGCTTTCCTACACACGCGACACGTAAATATTTCTCCCTGCCACTGAGCATGAGCCCTTAGTGGTGAGAACAAGATAGTTTAGCCACAGTATAACAGAATGAAAGACATAAGGTGCAAAACATGAAATCATTTTAAAATGAAAAAAAAATTATTCTTCTCTTTCTTCTTTCCGAATTTGACAACTCTATATACCACTCGAGAGAGAAATAGTCCGTTACTTGAAATTAGATAACCTAATTTTGTGTCTCAATTCTTCTGTTTAATGGTTGCAAACAACAAAATCTCTGAGGCTCAATTTTCTCATCTGTACACAGAAAATCATCATCATCATCACTAGACTACAACATTGAAAATAAAAAAAAAAAATATATATATATATATATATAACTGCTTGTATAGTAAATACACAATATAAACTATCAACATAATTATAACAATTAGTTTAGAGAATTAATAAGTACTAAATTTTAAATATTACACAGTATTTCTGTGCTTTGTACAGTTAAGCTATATATATATATATATATATATATATATATATATATATATATATATATAAACATTGAATTTTCACCCAAACAATGAGGTGTTAGTATCCTCAGCTTACTAATCAGGAAACTAAGACTCAGAGAAGCTAAGTGACTTGTCAAAAGACACATACAGAATAAATATGTCAAAATTAAATGTGAATCTGGATCTATGTGACTCTACAACCAAACTCTGTAACTCAGGTTATTCTACATTTCTACACAGCAGAGGGGGAAAAATAACAGGGGGAGAAATGAGAGGAAGAGAGAGAGAAAGAAAGAGGGAAGGAGGGATGTGAAGGGAGAGGGAGGGAGAGAGGGAGGGAAAGAAGGTGGAGGGAGGAAGAGAAAAGGAGAGAGATTGATTTAAAATATAAAATAACACATAAGCAACAGATTACTGAGTCAAATAGTACATCACATTCTTGAAAGTTTACGCCTGCCTTCATGAGTATTATTTAAGTTTGCTAAGTAAATAATTTTAGTATAAATATAATAAATTAAGCTATATCTATTATGTGTAATTCCTTAGTAATCTTTTTTACTTCATTAAGATCTAGTAATGATATATTACTATGATATATATTCTTGCCTGCTCTACAGGGATTATTTCAAGTGCTTTAAAATCCTCATATCCCTGAAAGCCTTTTTTGATACAGTCAACCTAACCTGAATTTAGAAAAATGATTTTTTAGAGTTTCTCTAAAAAATACCAAAGGAGGTTTAAAATCCCCCATCATCATCCTCAAAGAGCAAAGTATTTGGCCACAGATGCATCCCGTTGGAGCACAGGCTGTGCTCTCTGCCTCTCTGCTTTGATCTTCCACTGCCCAGGCTCAGGTTTTGCTTGTTTGTTTATTTGTTTTGAACTCTGCCTCTCGACAACAGTATTTAAATTATATGTGAAGCTCATTTCATATATGGATTTTTAACTTAATTTTTCTATTTCTGTTTCTTGCAAAACAAATTTTCAACAAGTCATCTTAACGCCCCTTCATCCTTATACATGGGATCCATTTTAAATATACACTGATAAAGCAGAGAACCAAGGCATCATCCCATGAGTGAATAATCTTATGGCTTGTGTCACATGCCTGAAACATGTTTCTTTCTTACTTTCTCCTTTCCTTCTCCAGTACATCATAAGATGGGAGAAAAGGGAAATATTTGCTTTCCTTGGAGGGAAAGTTTGGTGCTAGGAACATGCACCTAAAGTACTTTATCCAAAAGCATAATCCGTGCTTGGTGGTGTCAAGGAGCTCTTCTAGCCTCCATTTCTCTGGCATGATAGGCTTATCCCCAGGTGACTGCTGGGAGCATTCACCTGAAACTGCCTGAGCTGACGGTGTATATGGATTCAATTCATCTGAGGATTAGTAAACACGAGGCCATTTTTCCAGGTCTAGCTGAAATTCCATCTATGAAGCCTTCTTAAATCATGCAAATCCATAGCACTTTATGGCACTTATAGTGTATATATAATTCACAGAAAACCCAAAAATGTTTTTAGAAGTGATATTTAATACTTTCTTAGTTATAGAGCAATTTTCCTCTCTTCCTGGCATTTAATGAAGAACTGAACAGAATATTTTTCATATCTGCTAATGGTATCATAAATCAATAATAATGAATGTTTATTAAAATAATCCTGGTCACCAAGAATTATTTTAGGTAAAGCAGACTTTATCTTAAAAAAAAATGCAGAAAAGAATGGGATGCATTTTAGGAAGGTTCACATAGGGGTTCTTAGCAAATTATGGATAACTGACACTCTGATGATGACAGGATGCTGCTGCAAATAATAATAGCAGGGACCGTATACTAGGCATTTTCCCCTTGCCATGAACTGGGCTAAGTGCTTTACACTCAGCCTTCCCAACACCCAAAAAACGTGTTATTCTATTTTATACATTATAAATGAGAAAACTAAGAGCAGTTAAGTAAATTTTTTTAAAAATTTCAGTTAGGTAGTGGAATCGAGATTTGGAACCCAGGCAGTTTGATTACAGAGCCCATGATTTTGAACTAAACTGAATAATTTTGGCATCATAGAAATTGTATTATGTGTAATTTAGACAATAGAACGATAGAATTTTGTAAAAAATAACGCAGTTTGTCCTACTGTCAGACTATTCTATTCCAAAAACATTGTCTTGTAGAGACATGTAGAAACATGGTGAAGTGTGTGTTTGAGGGCTTCAGTTTAGCAGTAACCATATTATTTTTCCTGAAGAAATGTAAATAATAAATTTAAAGAGTTTCTAGTGAATTATATTAATACAATTCAAAAATAATAATGTATTAGTAAAAATTGATAAAACAAGCCCAAACACTATCGGTTATATCCTTGGCAGCACATAAAATCCAGGGGCCTTAATTGGTGAATGGAAGGAACAGGTAGGGAAACCTGGAGACAGACATAAGCCTGGGAAAGTCCACCTGAAAAAAGCATGCAGTCAGTCTACTGTGACCCAGGGGGAAGGAAATGCCCTCTGGTCTCTTGCTTGTGATTGCCTTGGTCCCTTGCCAAGGGCAAGGGAACCCATTAACACAATCCTTTCCAGGCCAGAGGGAAGGCAGAGTGCAGGGTGAGGGTGAGAATGAACCTAAGAAGCCAACAGAAGAAAGGTAGCTAGCAGAGGTGTTATCTGTGCATGTCTTCTATTTTTCTAGTGTTCTTTATAAAGTTAAAAATATATAGTTATAGTTGTACCATTATGGAAAATTCTCCTACATATTAAAAATCTAAATCTAAAGCAAAATCATTTAAATATGCATACTAAAAACTTTTGCCTTACGAGACAATTTTATCTTTGCTTCTTTACCTATTACTTCATACTTTTATTGAGTACTTCCTGATAGATATGGTGCTGAAAATCAGAAATGATAAGACAAAGAATAAGTAGTCTTTGTTTTTAGAAACTCGCATTCAATAGGAGAAAATAGCTAAATAGTTAAATTATAGCAGTGACTTGGTAAGTAAATTCAGTTGTGTTGAAAGTCCATTCCCTGACTTATTGCATTCCTGAAAATGAATTTTCTCCTTACCTCTGTTAGTTTTGAATCTCATAAACAATGAGCACAATGCTTGGATAGTGGTATTTGTGGTAATAATGTATACTTATTCTACATAGCCATAACATTAAAACTTGCTGCTCAGAATTCTAAAGCCTGAGTCTGTGGTATTCTCACTGCTTTGACACATTTCTTGATCAAGATGATTTTGCAACTAAGTTTTACTGTTCTTCCCTTCAATTTGTATTTCTAAAACCTCTCTAGAGTTTCTTGATCTTGGTAAATTCTTTGATTGAATGCAGTGTGGGAAATGTAGAATGGTTATGTAATAAGAGCATGGCTCTTATATAATACAGAATGATTAGTCTTGGGATTTGGGCTTAGGCTCCTGAGACATACTAGCTTAGAGCATCTCTGCTTTTCTAGACCACAGGTAAATGTACAATCTTACAGAAGAATGTATTTAAATGAAAAGCAATAAACAAATCCTCACCTACCTGTCTCAGGGAAGAAGGAGTGCAAAAAGACTGGGTTTCCTTAGGTTCCCAGATAACTTTAGCATTATTATGAAGGAGTTTTAGAAAAAAAATTATTTTGGGGGCTACTGATGTTTTATAATTCAGCAGTACCCTCTATTTAATAAAGCTAAATCAAGCCAAGATCAGAATATTGCTGGGGAAAATAATTAGGTGAGAAATTTAGAAGAAACATAAAACCATTTTTTTCCCTCCTGCAGAAGTACAGTGGGAAGAACAATTATGTTTACATCATATAAAACTGGGTTCTAATTTAAGCTTTTACACTGTTCTTTAGACGAGTTTGTTAATCTCTATTAGCTGTTTTAGATCCCCTCTTTATAAAAGAGAGATTGTAATGCCTACCTACTCAGGGTTCTGAGACTTAAGTAGGAAGTAAGATTAAGTTTGGAAATAATGTATTTTATGCTCTCCATGAGGTAGCTTCTGTATATTGTTATGATTGGTTTTACTCCATGGTGCCCTAACAGAGACAGAGAGAGACAGAAGGAGTGAGGAAGAGAGGAGGGGGGAGAGGGGAGAGAAGGAGGGAAGGAGGGGGAAAGAGAAAGAAAGAGAGAGAGAGACTACATTAGCAACAAACACACCTACAGTAAGATAACCACAACACAGACCAGTGTACTGAGAGGGAGAGAAGTAAATAGTAAATATAATTTGCTCACAGTTTATAAGTTCGATTGTGACTTGTTTCCATTCCTCTCAGGAATAAAATGTAAAACCTCATCATAATAGAGCCTGAGGAATAACAAATGATCAGAGGCCTTAATGATCTACTAGGGACAGCCTGCAATCCCATTGCAGAAACTTTTCATTTACAGATGGAGAAGCTGAGACCAAACAGGGTCAGACCCAGCTTCTCACCCCTACCAGGTTCCAGCCCTATATCATCCCCAAACATACCCTAGTCATACACTCACCCCAATGGAGGCGAAGTGCTCTCCTTGGAGTAGGATTAGAACATTTTAGATTTTCATTCCTAAGCAGTAAAAACATTTGGAAAGGCATCACTAACACAAATATATGCATTTATTTTTTAAAGTATTTTATTGAATTTGGAGCCCTCACGCATTACTTCTGGGAATATAAAATGATAGTTACTATGGAAAACAATTTGGCAATTCCTCAAAAAGTTCACATACAGTTACCATATGATTCTACAATTTCACTCCTATGTATATGCCCACAAGAATTGAAAACGGGCACTCACATATTCACACACAAAGCTGGCAGCAGGACTATGCACAATAGCCAAAAGGAGCCAGACACAAAGATCACAGACTATATGATTCCATTCAGATGAAATGTCCAGAATAGAAGATCTATAGAGACACAATGCAGCTGGTGGTTTCCAGAAGCTAGAGGAAGGGAGAAAAGGGGAGAAATTATTTAACTGGTGAGAAACTTTACTTTGGAGAGACAAAAAATATTTTAGAACTAGATAGGAGTAGTATTTGCACAACATTGTATTAAATGCAACCATGTTGTTCACTTTAAAATGGTTAATTTTATGTTGTGTGAATGTCACTTTAATACATCATTAAGAACTTTCACTATAGTCATTTATATTGTACAAATATAATGTGCAAATTTAAATATAAACAAAATAGAAGTTATATTAATTAGCTATAGGTGAAACAAATAGCATTATATATATTTATTAACAGTACTAAGGGCTTTTACTCTCAAAACTCTTGATTAATGATAAAATTTAAAGTAGAAACGTCACTGACTGTTTCTTTATAATTAAGTTTAATAAATAGTTCATTTCAGTAGTAGTCAGAGTTTAAAAGGATACCTCACAAAGGTAAGTAGATCCAATGGAAAGGCATGCACCAAATGCATTGCCTACATTTACCAAATTACAACTATTTCTACAAACTCTGAATATAATCTCTAGTACAATAAAATATATAGTATTATATATCGTATAACATATAATATGTATTTTGACTACTATATATTATTAGATAATCTAAAACATTATTATATATGATATTACATATAATTATGTAAATTCAGAAAAGAATATTAAGTTTAGCCAGGAAATTCTGTTTCTCCTGAATCAGTCAATTATTCTTATACACTATTTAAAAGATGTTGCCTTTTTATATAAATATTTTTTTATTTATTAAGTTTATTGGGGAGATGTTGATTAATAAAATTAAATGTTTCAAGTATACAGTTCTATAATACAATATCTGCATATTGTGTTATGTTCTCAGCACCCAAAGTCTAGTCTCCTTCTATTACCATAAATTTGACTCCCCCTCTTCATCCTCCCTCTACCTCATGCCCCGCTGGTAACCACCCTTCTGTTTGTGTCTGAGTTTGTTTTGTTTGTTTGTTTGTTTGTTTGTTTGTTTCTTTTTTATATCTCACATGAATGAAATCATATGGTTCTTTGCTGGTGCCAGCCGGCTAAGATGGAACAGTTCTTGAGAGGGGGACTGAGGATTAAGAAAAGAAAATAGAGAGAGAGACAAAAAAAGAGACAAAAGATAGTGACAAAGAGATAGAGTTGGGAGGGCTAACAATAAATACTGCGCCCCTAGTTTATTAAGAACAGTATATTTATACCCTAGAATGTGCATGAGAAGCAACACCCACAGATACGCAAACAATTTCAGTAAGGAGCTTAACCATTAAGACAATCTTCCTCCTTCAGTAACGAGCTTACCTGCCCTGCAAACTTCTAACTTGCAGGCAACTTTAACCCTGTCTGTAGGGCATTCAGCAAGAATGGCTCCCAACAGTTCTTATCCTTTTCCATCTCACTTATTTCACTTAGTATGATAATCTCAAGATCCATTCACATTGTCACAAATGATGTTTTAACTTTTCTTATGGCTGAGTGATATTTCATTGTATATATGTTCTACATCTTCTTTAACTAACTGCCCATTGAAGCACACTCAGTTTGTTTCCAGGTCTTGGCTACCATGTATAATGGCTGCAATGAACATAGAGGAACATTTATCCTTATGAATAAATGTTTTCAAATTTGGGGGGTAGATACCCAAAAGAGGGATTTATGGGTCACATGAAAGCTCTATTCTTAGTTTTTTGAGGAATCTCCATACATTTTCCATAGTGGCTATATCAATTTACATTCCCATCAGCAGTGTATCAGGGTTCCTTTTCCCCACAACTTTTCCAATACTTATTATTTTACATCTTATTGATTATAGTCATTTTAATAAGTGAGAGGTAGTATCTCGTGGTTTTGATCTGTTTTGTTAATGGCTAGTGAAGTTAAGCATCTTTTCATACACATATCTGTTGACCATTTGTATGTCTTCTTGGAAAAAGTGTCTGTTTAGGACATTTTTTAAATAGGATTCTTTGTTTTTCTGTTTTTGTTTTTGTTGTATGAGTTTCTTATATATTTTGAATATTAGCCTCTTATTGGAAGTATTATTTGCAAACATGTCTCTTTCAGTTGATTGCCTTTTTGTTTTGTTGACGGTTTATTTTGTTGTGCAGAAGCTTTTTAGTGTAATATAGTCACATTTTTCTATTTATTTATTTATTATTTTACTTCTCTAGCTTTTGAGGTCAAATTCATAAAATCCTCTCTGAGATAAAGGTCTATAAGTTTAGTACTTATGTTTTCTTCTATGAATTTTATTGTTTTGGGTATTATTTAGGTCTTTGTGATTCATTTTAAGTTAATTTTTATGTATAGAGTCAAACAGCAATCTAGTTTTATTTTACAAGTTGTTTTCCAATTTTCCCAACACCATTTATTGAAGAGGTTTTCTTTTCTCCATTGTATATTTTTTTCTCCTTTGCAGCAAATTAGTAGCCTATATACATGTGGATTTATTTCTAGGCTCTCTGTTCCATAGTTAGATTTCTTTCAGTTATCATATTTGATTCATTTAATTCTATATATGTATATACATTTTTGTGATTACCATTAGGTTCACATAAAAGAAAGTTTCATATACACAAAAGTCCTTTTTCTTCTGAGTGCATCTTATTTCCATTTGTATTATTTTATCTTTTTGTTTAAGGTAGAAGAACATCCTTCAACATTTCTCTTGTGGTGATAAATTCCTTTATCTTCTGTATGTCTGGGAAAACATTTATTTCTCCTTCATATCTAAATAATAATTTTGTTGGATATATTATTCTTGCTAGTGATTTCTCTATTTCAATAATTTGAACATTTGATTGCACTGTTTCTCTTCTACCTTGTAGGATTTCAGCTTAAAATTCCAATGACAATCCAAAGAAGTTTCTTTATAGGTTACCATCTTCTTTTCCCTGGCTGCCTTGAGAATTATTTCTGACGGTTTAAATATAATTACCCTTGGAGAAGGCATTTGTGGATTGAGATAAGTGTTCTTTTTTTAGCTTCTTGGATTCTAGGATCCAGTTCTTTTCGTAGGTTTGGAAGGTCTCATTGATCATTTGTTTAAATAGGCTCTCAGTACCCTTTTTCCATTCTTCTCCTGATATACCCATTATTTTATATTGCTCTTTCTAATGAAGTTGGATAGTTCTCAAAGAGTTCTTTTAACTTTTTTTACTGTCAATATTTTCTTTTCTTCCACTTGAGTCATTTCTAGATTTTTTCTTTAATATCACTAATTCTTTTCTTCTATCTGCTCTGCTCTATTTCTTAAACTCATTTGTTCAATCTTTATCTCATTTATTGAGTTCTTCGGCTTCTGTTTGTTTTACTGTTTTAATCTCTTAGGTGAAGTACTGTTTTGTTAATTGATTTTATTCCTGAGTTCTTTGAGTTTCTTTTCTGAATTTTTATGTATCAAGTAGAATTTTTTTAGAACTACAATCTTGAATTCTCTATCATTTAAATTACATTCTCTTATGTCTTTATTTCCTAGAGATTTTTTTTTCTTTCTGAATTTCCTTGTTAACTTGGTTATTCATTGTTGTTGATAGTTTATTTCTCTGTTTAGGTATTTGTGGCAATAAAAATCTTTTTTTTTTCGAAGTATTTGACATGTCACTGTTTAGCAGGTTGATAAGTAGAGGTTTTCTTTTGTTTCCCAGTTGGTAATGCTGAAGTGCAAGTTTTTATTTCCTTTTACCTGCACTACTGGGGTCCCTAGGATTTTTGTGGAGTGTGTCCCCTCAGCAATGGGAAAAGCCCTGTGTACCCCAAAGAGGTAGAACTTCCCTTCATGAACCAGTCAGTTCTATTTCAGGGCAACACCCCATGGATTGGAAGTGGTGGTGATGGGTTTCCCGACTTGTATGTTCCCAGTACTGCCTTCATGCAACCAGAAGCCATCAGTGGACCACTATCTGAGTTGATCCAAATGCCTCTACCAGGGCACCCCACAATGGGTGAGAAAAGGGTGGGCAGGTGCAAACAGGTTGACATGTCTACAGCTCTGTTCTCTCCAATGGGGTTACCCACAATGAGTACAAACCACTTAGACTGGAAAGATTTTTTTCAGCCCTTTTTTGATCTGCTAAGTGAGATTTCACTGCCTATCAGGCCACGGGAGGATGAGGTGGGTCGGTTCCCAGGTATGCAGAATCCTTTTTCCAGTATTGGCAAGCTAAGGAACTCTGTGATTCTTTGCACGACTACTCTGTCTCTGACCCTGGGCCCAACCTCAGTGTGTGCCAGCCACTCAGGCCTGCTTGCTGTCTCTACCCTTCCAGTTTGTCCAGTGGTGCTACACCCTGACGACTGAAGCTACTGCAAGTGCCGGACTGTGTGTGATTTCTGTCTCTGTCCTTCTCCCAATTCCACCTTCTCTATTTCTTCATATATGCCCACCTTCAGATATTTCAATGTACAAAGCTCTCTTGCCCTGTCCCACCCTAGTGGACTGTGGTATATACTTCTAAGGGCTGCACACCCACTTCAGAATCCTTTGTCGATTTTTAACTGTACAACTTGTTGCAACTTCAAGAAGAAAGACCTGAAGTTCCTCTCATGCCACCATGTTGCTGATGTCACTTAGTTGCCTTTTTATATTTTTATATTTTTAACACACTATTAAGTCCTTGAAATTCTTCATTTGAAAAATATTTTAAAATGTTTAAAATTTCTACTTTTATACTTGAAAAATTTTTTAATGTGCAATTCTTAAAGTTTTTACAGGTGATAAATATATTTTGACAATAAAATTGAACAGGGATTAAAATTTTTCAAAATTAAATTTTCAAAATACTCCAAAATTACAAATTTACTTTGAACATCACTTAATCTCTTAAACACTGCTTAAACCATTAACTTTACTTTATATATTATTTTAATAACACCTATTAGGTAATATAGTATTATTATCCACTTGGTATCACAAAAAATGTCAAGAAAATTCTATTAATTTTACTTTAAATAAAAAAATATATGGAAAACTCATTTTTTATCATTCATGAGATAACCAATGAATTTCTGTGTGGTACAAAAGATTTTCAATACCAGGTGCTGTTTTTCATCTTGGTTTTGTTGTAACAAAACTAATGAGAATTTGTTACACATAAACTACAGTACCACACAATAAGCTGAGAGTGAATGAGCATGTGTGTGCTGTCAAAACACCCACTCTTCCTTGAAGACTATTCAAGCAGTATATGTGAAGATAGAAACAAGGAGAGTCAAAGTGTCAGAACACATACTAAATATTTTTTAATTTTATTCTTTTTCCATTTAGTTCAGAATCAATACAAATGGATTTTATAATCTTGCCCTGTCCCACCCCAGTGGTATTCTCTTCTAGGGGCTGCACACCCACTTTGGAAACCAATGTCCCACTAGACTGACCAATTAAGGAAGAATGCATGAATTTACCTATCACAGTTGTAAACCTAAACTGACTCAACCAAGCAACTACTTTTGATATAGTTATTTTCTAAATATATCTCCCATGGTTATTGCACAGAAGTCAAAAATAGTTGATGAAATTTTTATTTCAATTAAATTGTTTGGGAAATAGTTTTTATGCTAAACAAATGTTTTTGTTTCATGTAATTGAAATGTTTCTTACTATAAAGAGTACAGTGATGAGAGGTATCATGAAATAAATGTTTGGGTTTTTTTGCAGGAAAAGAACTTACAAAACCAAATAAAAACAAAGCAATCCATTTTTCCAAAAATCTTACAGAACCTATATTTTTCTAAAAATGCATTATTATAATATATTTTGTGATTTCTAAAAATTTTAAGACATAAATAATGAAACAATACCTGTGTGTAGTTTCAAATACTATATTTTATGAAAAAAAATAATTTATTTTAAAAAATCAACCTGAAATTGTTTCTTTTTCCTTTATTAGCTCTTGTTCATGTAGGTTGCCCATCAATCACCTAAGAGAGCTCATGGGCAGGACAACCTATGAGGAGATTACTCAGATATCTGTGAGGCTTTGTGTCACTAAGATTGTCACAAATAACATCCACATAGATGCCAGCATCTATCAGCCACTGTTATAAGGCCCTACCTCTTCATAATGCTATTTTTTTCATTTTTTCTTTAATTAATTTACTTAATTTGTTATGAGAAACAAAAGGGAGATCAAAAATTGTATATTTAATTCTTTTTTTTTTGTAAAATGTTTTTTTACTTATAATTTTGTTTTTAAATCTCACCAATCCCTCCATCCACTTCCTCTGGCAACCATTAGCTTGTTCTCTATATCTATGGATCTGTTTCTGTTTGTTCTGTTTATTCTTTTATTGGGGAGGAGGGGTTACCTTTAAACAAAATCATATTGTATTTGTCTTTGTCTGACCTATCACTTAGCATAATACTTTCTATGTCCATCCATGCTGTTGCAAATGGCAAAATTTCGTTTTTTTATTGTTGAGTAATATTTCATATTTGTGTGTGTGTATACACACACATATATACACACACACACATATATCATATTTTCTTCTGGGTAGAAGTGGAATTGCTGTGTTGTATGGCAGCTCTGTTTTTAATTTTTTGAGGAATCTCGGTACTATTTTCCAGTGTGGCTATACCAGTTTACAATTGTATATATTCTATTTCTTAAATAAATACCAACTTCTAAGATATTCCTGCCATAAAAAATTTTCAGCTATTCTACTCTTACACCCAATTGACTGTATGCCCAATAAAAATCTCATATGTGAAAAACAGTCTTTTCCTTTTGTTCTTTTTACCTGCAATATTGTCACTGGATAAATTCTCACTATGCATATGTATGATGATATACCCATATTCTATAGATTTTAAGGATTCTTCAATGTCTTCAAATTGACACTATTGCAGGAAATCTCTTTTCATCAGGAAAATAAAGTTAATTCTAAGTAGATACGTGCATTAATTAAATTATGTTTAACTTTTATTAATATTTATCCTATGTCTCTGCTTACTTTCTCCCCCAAGTTTCTTTGTGACTGATGACTCTACATATTAATCTACTCCCTCCTGCTGTCACTTTAAGTGCTTTCTCTGGATAGAAACATTTTAGTCCTTCACTTAAGAACTAATGGACTAATAAATTTATAAATACCTTCACTACCAGAAAATGGAGGGTTTTAATGTAACTCATTTGATCTAGCTACAACCAAATCTGACAGTGTTAGTGACATAATAACTGTGAAATCACACAGTCTCATGCCCAAAAGGCAAAGGGCTCTTCATGGTCTCAGATCCTGATGGTTCCTTAGCCACATATCTTATCACGGAATGTGTGAAGACATGGAAGCAAAAAATAACATGATCACGTGTCAGCTTAGAATTTCAAGATCCCTCCCTCCTATATATTTAAAATGTCACCTTCATTCCACTTACCTCTGCTTTAGTTTTGTCCATAGCACTTATCACCACTTAGCATGGTTATTTTATATTTATTTATGTTCATTAATATAATATTTATTTATTTATATAAACTTTAGAAGGGCAGAGACTTTGTACTGTTTATTATTCTACCTTAAGTGACTAAAATAGTTTTAGGCATATAGACAATACTCAATTAATCATCATTGCATAAATTTATTAACAGATTAATACTGGAAATTAAACTATTTTCCTCTCTAATTAATACAGTCTAAAGAAATTGTTTATGTTAGTGTTTTTTCTTATTATTCTTTTAGGAGTGTTTATTTTTCTGATTATTTTAATTCCCATTTATTTTTTTCATTATAAATCAACTCACAAAAGATTTGATTAATTGCTTTATTTATATTTCTTTCACATAAGTTAGTTCTAGATTGTTTTAAACTGTGACATAATTAATAATGCTTCTAGAGAGTAGACTAAAATTCAAACTCCCCAAGGTTCTTTTTTGCTATTTGTTACTTGTAGCACTTATCAATAACACCCTTTCTTGAGATATATAAAGTATTGCATTCTACTGTTCAGCCTTTAAAAATAATTTTCAGAGTCATTCTGTATTTGTCTTCAGATTTCATTTCATCTCCAGATTTCTGGATATTTGGCTTAATAGAGATAAAAGCTAGGAAATATTATTTTTATTCTAGCTTTATCAGTCAGTTGTCAATATTACTAAAACTTATTTCTGATAAAAATAGGTAAACTAACAATTAAACAAACAAATACATAAATATTTCATTTTTCTAATATGGTTTATCTTATTTAGATGGTTTGCATAGGTGACAAATCTGAGTTGAGAGTTGAAGACTCTTAATACATATAAATTAATGGACTCTGACTTCTCCTTACATATAAAGTCATGACCCTGTCCTTCTCTATGCCTTCTCCTTACATTTGAATCAAGATATAAGAATAAATTGGTAAACAGCTTGACCTTTGAAATTATGTTATCTAAATTTGAATTTAGATTTTCCTTCTTATTATACTGGCAATCTTAGGTAAGTTACTTTATTTGCCAAGATTCAATTTACTCATTTATAAAATAGTGATATGGTTGTACCAATTTCACCAAAATATTGCCAGTAGTAAGTGAGATAATCCTTGTGATTATTTAGCACAAGGCCTGGCACATAATAATTTTTCAAAGCATTTTAGATGCTGTTTGCCATCCCTTCAACATATGGAAGTTCTTTCTTTTTGAATTATGGATGTGATTTTGTATACATACTCAAGATAGTTTCACATGTATCTAGTACTGAAGCTCTTTGTGTATTTCTCTTTTTCCTTTATTACCTTCACATAAAAAAAAACTTATCCATCTTTATCTTCTCTGAAATGCCCAGAATTGTGTTTTTAACATGACAGAAATTTAATATATATTTTTAATTGAATTAAATCAATACAGGACACTATCATATGTCAACATCTACATTCATTTAAAATGAAAATTAATCATTTCAAATGCCCCTTGCAAATAAGTAAAACTACATTAAAAGTTTTTAAAATATAGTTGTCATAAAACATGTATGATAAATTCATTTAACAACTATGAATTGCTTTTGTATCCATTATTTCAAAAGTAAGGGTTATCTTGTGTTTACTGCTTTCAAATGTGTTGAATTTGATCTCCATGAAAGAGTGAACTAGATTCAGAGATTTCATACTTAATCATGGATGTACAAACTTAATATGAATACACAATATTTTAGAATGCAGAGACTTCCAAAAGGGTTGAAACAGAAGAAGACCAACCCTTTTGAAACATTACCAGTTTCTACTTTCCTCTCCTCTTCATTCTACATTGATCTAACAGGTAATAACCATTCACATTTCACCGGATTAACTGGGATGCAGAGAATAACAAATATGTTTAAGATTATTCAAAGAGCAGGCAAAAAATTAATGTTTGTTTTTAATCATCTACTCTGGAATGTCTCCTGATAATTATAACAACTAAACTAACAACAAATAATGTTGCTAATTGGATTTTTTAAATGTATGTAATTATTATAATAATTTTCATATGTAGTGTTTTTCTCTAAGATATTCTACTCAAAAATAAAAGAGAAGTACAACTAGGACAAAAATAAATAAATAGTATGGTAATTAAACTTCTACAATTACCAACAGAGCTGACTGGACAGAAAATATGATTGATATTTTGCTGATCACATTTACAAAGCTGACACAGACACTTAGTATATTTATAATTGAAAATGTCAGTTTATGCATATAACCAAGAAGTCTCATTCAGCTTAAAGCAGAGCTTCTGATAAATCCCTGCTTTGATTTGCCTTGCTTTGACTTACCAATAATTTCATTTCTTGAATAACTAACGAGACGAGAATGAGGAAATGGTATTTTTAACTTAATTTTACTAACCCCAACATATCGAGAATGATATTCACACTGTTCATAAGCAGTACTGAATAGGCACTCAGGTTTGGTAGCAGTGGCCCTCATGCTCTAGCAGTTGCTCCTTTAGTGGTTGGTCAAGGGTGTCCTGGACCTGGAGAAAGGTGACAGCACAAAGTGGTTTGGGGAAAATGCCTTGATGTCTCAGGAAAGTGGTACTAATCAACCAGTATTTCAATCTAATCCCATAATAACATCATGATCATATTGCTGCTTATTGGCTTTGTTGATAATTCTAAGTCTTCATCTCATGAGTTTCTTGAATTCATTTTCTAGTCTACAACCCATGAACACTTCTGTGTTCCTGAGCCTCATTGTTACTTAACTTAAACAATCTAACTTAAATCATAAGTCTCATGGTTCCTATGTCCCCAAAAGCATTCCATCTCCTTCTAGGATCCAGAGTGTCCATCTTCTAATCTGTCTTGACACTCTCCAAGTCAAAATCTCCAGTGTTTCTACATTACCATTAATACAAAACCCAATATTCTTAGTCTAAACATTAGGACATATCTTTCATTCGATTCCAAAATATTTTTACAAACTGTTTTTCTGATACTTTTTTTCCTAGTTTTATTAAGAAATAATTGACATATATCACTATATAAGTTTAAGGTATACAGCATACTGGTTTGACTTACATCTATTATAAAATGATTACCACAATAGGTTCAGTTAGGATCCATCTTCTCATATAGATACAGTGAAAGAAAATCAAAGAAGAAAAGAAAAAAATTTCTTCTTGTGATGAGAACTCTTAGACTCTACTCTCTTAGAAACTCTCCTATATATCCTATAGCAGTGTTAGCTATAGTTAACATATTGTACATTACATCCCTAGGACTTATTTATCTTATAACTGGATGTTTGTATCACCAATTTCTTCTTTCCCTGATATTCACAGGTCTGATCTCTTTTCTATGATTTTGTTTTGTTTGTTTTTCAGATTCCACATATGTATAAGCACGCAGTATTGTTCTTTTGTTCTTTCTCTGTCTGACTTTTTTTCCCTTGGCATAATGCCTTCAAGATCTATCCATGTTGTTGAAAATAGTAAGATTTTCTCATTTTTATGGTTGAATTATATATATATATATATATATATATATATATATATATATATATATATATATATATCGCAGTATCACAGTTTCTTTATTCATTCATCCATTTATGAATGCTTAGGTTGTTTCTATGTTAGGTTACTATAAATAATGCTGTAATGAACATGGTGGCACAGATATTTTTTTGAGTTAGTGTTTCCATGTCCTTTGAATATATTCTCTAAAGTGGAAATGTTGGACCACATGGTAGTTCTATGTTTCATACTTGAGGATCTTTCATATTGGTTTCCATAGTGGCAATATCAATGTATAATCCCACCGGCAGTGCACAAATGTTCTCTTTTCTCCACATCAATGCCATCATTTGGTATCTCTTGTCTTTTTGAAGATGATCCATTCTAACAAGTTGTGGTTTTAATTTGTAATTCTCCAATGACTATTCACCCTACAATACAGTCACATGATCTTCATACAATTTTCAATAAACTATATACTCATTATAAGTTTTACAATGTTTTATATATGCTGGTAATGAAAGTAATTATCATGTCATACAGTTTATCACATTTATTTTTGCATATGTATAATCTTCCTTTGTAGACTAAGATTTTTGTGTATAACACATAATTGATCCTTTTTTGTATACTGATAACTGTTAGCATTTACTATAGCCACATAGCCACCCAATAGATATTTAGTGAATAAAAAAATGAGTAGAATGAAGAACAGGAGAACAAAACAAAAATGGTAGAAATGTTGACAAAGAGGACTTTTCACCTAACTAGAAAAAAATTCTGGCTATAGTAAATAATGTGACACATTCTCTAAAAGTGCACAATCTTGCATTGACCAAAAGGTAAATAAAACTAGAAATTCTAAAACAGTAAGTGACCAAGGAAGATGAAAATCCATAAAAATTATATGTGGGCATAAAAGTAAACATCACCAGAAACAGCTAAAGAAATCAATCTGCATGCAGCACAGGTGTTATTGTGAACATAAGTTGGAAGGCAACTCTCATATTTGCCCAAAATAAGTTTCCAAATATTGATTTGGTTAGTCTATCTCATGACCTGAGCCTCTTAACATCAAGGGGTGAATAGTGGAAATACAGACAGAACTGAGTCATCTGGAAAATGCTATGACATATATCATATGTCACTTTGTTGTTGTTGTGTTGGTTGGTTAATTCTCTGGGTATTATTTGCTACATTTCAACTAAGCAAAGAAAAAATATGTAGGGAGGGAAGAATAGGTTCTATGGGAAAGGTAGTGATTATAAATATATATTTTTATATGTAATTATACAGTAATTATATGTATTCATTAAAAACATATAAAAATATTAAAATGGAATAAAATCCCAGTGTAATCATAAATAAAACATCAGACAAACTCAAACTGAAAAACATTCTATAAAATACTTGAGCAATATTCCCCAGGTATGTCAGGATCATGAAAATAAGGAAACACTGAGAAACCCTCACAGACTAGAGGAGACTAAGTGTGACTGAATGTGATGTGGTATTTGGAGTGAATCCTGCAACAGAAAGTATAAATAAAAAGCTGGTGAAATCCAAACAAAATGGTCCAGTGGCTGTCGGTTTCTCCAAGGAAACTTCCATTCCTTGCTAGCTATGTGAGAATTTTGTTACAACTCCTGAGCCAGGAGAAATTATGAAGAGAGGTAAGACATTTGGCCTTTTCCACACCATGGTTAAGAGAAAGGAAATGAACAGAGAAAAACACCAGCAGCCCCATCATTGACTTTCTGCTAATCATCTCTATGGGCTGCCATTTTTCAAGTGAATTTAATGTCATTGGAAATAGGGATATTACATCTGCATGGGCACATCTACTGTGTAGGTCGAGCACCTTTTACTGGTATCACTATTTATGAGTTTCTATTTCCACATTCAGTCACTAATGACATAACAGTTTTTCATGTATCTGTTCGTGTATTTAATTATTTAATAAGAATTTATTGAGTCCTCACTATGTGCCAGTGCACCAGCACTTTTCTAAGAACTAAAGATACAAAAATATCAAAAGTCTCCTTTAGTCTCATGTAGTTTGCATGCAGTGTTTAATGAGTGTCTGCTTTGTGCCATGGAGTATAATGTGAATTTGGTTAAATTCTGTAGATATATAATTATGAAAACTATTAACTTATGCATTAATGAAATTGAAGAGAAGACTTTAAATAAGATTCTGATAGGTTGGAACATTTGGACCATACTAATAAAATTAATTTTAAAATGCTAGACATAATTTTTTTGAAATATCAAGAACTCAAGCAAAGGCTTATTTTAATAGCAGCAGATCTTAATATGTTCTCTTTAAAAAATAAAATAAAATAAAATAAAATAAAATAAAATAAAATAAAAAAATAAAAGCTTAGAGCTTCTTTGATGGCTCTCTACTTGATTGTATATCAGCCAGCTAAGAAATGACTACCCAAAAAGTCAAAGCACAATTTAAAGTTCGAGTAAAGTACACTTTCAACTGCACTTTGCTGTATTTTAAGCAGAATACTAAAATAATTATACATGTTTTTAAAGAAATAAGTTGTCCAAAGAAAATTTTATTTGAGAAACAGTTGAATAGTTGAAGAAATTGTCTGCAAGTACAAGGCATGTCTTAGAGAAGTTTTGAAGAATTGCCTTGTCAAAGAATTCTGGACAGTGACAAGATTCCAAACTACAACAAGCAGGCCAAAGTTATATAGCAACTGATGTCAAATCAATACTGGTTAGAACTGGATAAGAGCAAAACTGTTTGGAAAATTAAAGTGCTTCCTCAAGTGATAATGAGCTCTTCACTGCTGAATATGTCAGGGGTATAATGGTTTGTAGAAGGTCAGATTATACATAAGACCTTTACATTTTTTCCCAACTTCAGAATTCTACACTTCTAAGAAGATGTAGTTGTCAATATGTCTGATATAAATAAAAGCAAATAAATTTGCCTTCTGTAGACGGTAATAGTTTGTAAATTTGCATCTCTGGCTACCACTCACATTTGCCCAAAATAAGTTCCTAAATGTTGATTTGAGTAGTCTACCTCATTTTTTCTCCTTGGCAATAACTCAGATGAAATCGCTTTACTATATTCCTGTACACTCTCCAAAAAAAAAAAAAAAAAAAACAGCCAATAACACCTAATTATATTTAAGAAAACAAATGATATTAAATCTTAGTTTTTTTTCAGTGAGCATTGCCTATCTGGCCTACCTCTTTTAAATTCTTGAGTGGGAATTTGACCGTAATGATTTGTAAATCTTCTACAGAAAGGTGAAAATCAGAGAAGGAAGAATTACTAGAGTCCTGATGTTTCGCAGATTAGTAGCTGCCATTAAGAAAGTGTGGGACATTGGTGAGTGAGCTGGAGCCATAAGCATTATCAGGTAAAAGCAAGGTTTTCTGGAGCTACAGAAAGAAATGAGCTTGTTACTACTTCTGGTATTAATCATAATAAGTGTTTTATCTAAGCCTGTCATGTTTAGTTTCTCCATGCAATTTACTTCTCAGGCACGCTGTTCACAATATCAGTTGGTCTTATCTTTTAACTTATAGTCTTCAAGTACCTAAATGTATTTCCCCAAAAGTTCCCACAGTTAACATGACAAAAGTCAACATAAGTGCTATTTTAAGACAATGTTGCCCCCACATTATAAAAGACAGAGTTGCTTATTCCTCGCTACTCCTATCATCTGTTGAAAAGTGTAACAGGCAGCACTGGTTCTTTGTCTAATTGCAGTTTTACTGTGAAAACTGCAAGACTTTAAATGGGGAATCCCAAGCCCTTTTAAAAATTCAGATACTTTATTTATCTTTGCTAAAGAAATACAATAGAGATCAGCTCATCCTATATCTTGCTCATTTTTTATTTTTTTAACAACCCACACTTGTTAGTCAATACAGTTAAGTCCACAAGTAGCTTTTGAGAGATCACATTCTGAAGCTCAACTTCTAAGGATCGTAGAATACTACAAGGAGAAATCCAACCAAGCGAATAACCAGAAAACAAACAAACAAAAAATTAAACCAACAACAATGCAGAAACAGACTTTTTGCTAAAAATGTGGAAGGTAGAAACTGGTAGCTTTTATAAACCCAGTCCATACAGCTCACACTGAAGAAACATGTCAACCTGAATGGAAGATATGACTCAAAGATTAGACAGCTAATAATATTCCACTCTGCATGACCCTATTTCATTGTAGTTCTCTTATGATCTGCTAATAATCCTTTATAATTAAGCTTCCAGCTTAATATTAAAATGTAGTCCACATGAACACCAATCGCAGTGTATTTCAAAAGCTGAAGTGGTTACCGCTTCCAGCCATGCATGACAATCACTGCACAGCTTTAATTTCATATTTTTGATGATTTGCCCAAGATTTAAAGGAAAATTATGATTCATTTTTATCCATAAGGGCAATAAAATTGGTCTAATTTAAAATCAAACTGTTAAAAGTATGTCCAAAGATAGGTCTTATGAATTTGCATTCTTTTCTTTAGGACGCAAAATTTTGCTACATCCTCGCAGAAGTGAGGTCATCTTTTGAGGAGTATCTTGTGAAGTGTTTATAGTAAATGAAGCTGGTAGTACTCAAAACTGCAAATGGATGCCATGGAGCAACACAAAAAAATCTTAATTCCACATTATGTATAATAAGACTTTAATAAACACCACTGCCCATATTCAATTGTAGTGCATATAACATTTTCCATCTCTTCTATTTCAGTGTATTACCTCCATGATAACTTGAAAAATTGCCCAATAAGTAATAGTTTAAATCAAACAATAATTATTAGGAGTAGCACATTCAAAACTATTTAGTTTGCCTGAGGTAGTTTTACTTTTCATTACAGCTGGATCATGAATATAATCTATTTAACAAATCTATTTCAGAACAAAATTATTGTTAGAATGTTGTGAATATTGATCTGAGGGCAGTGTCTTCTTCAAAAAAATAATTATAAGTAATTAAACCTTGTTCTTTTCTGATTCTACTTCTCATATAAAAACAAGGGAGTTGGGGAAATGTTAACAATTTTCAAATTTAAATGTTGGCTCTGACTCCAAAAAAGAAAAAAAGTAAAAATTATTTTATGATATTTTAAAAGATTTGGCTTGATTTTTAATTTACAGATAACAAACTGGTGTTAGTGTAGGTTGTTTTCCAAGGTGAGTGTTACTACAGATTAGAAAAATAATAACTTGTAATTATCATAACTAGGTCTAGACTCATACAGTGTTGGAAACTAATACCGCTTCTCAAATATCTATTTGTCAGATTTCTATAAGACATTTGACTAAATTTAACCATTTTTGCAAAGGGGTGAGGTTTTCCTTAATTTATTTATATGTTATCTTTAAACAAAAGCTAGTTCTAAAGCAATGACTACAAGTTCCAATTAAGCCATTTTCTTTAATGGTTTATATCAAGGTTAATGATAATATCCATTTGAAATTTCTTGGAAACATTTATGAGCACATTGTTTATAAGTTGTATATCCTAAGTATTGAGAAAAACAAGCCAAGAAATTTCAAGTTCCTTTTTATTTGATTCTTACTATATTCTAAGCACTGTGGCATATTATGATGGAAGTAAAAGATGAATAAAACACAGGGTCTTATTTGAGGGCGCTTTTAATTTAGTTGAGAGGTTTGTGGAGGAGGGTGGTAAAGGAGGAAGTATAGAAGGAAGAATAGGCAGAGGGTCAGCTTCACAATCCATAAAACTCAGCTGCAAAAGCCTCTGGAAAAACAGACAGGAAATACAAGAGTAACAAGCTAAGTATAAGATATTAGGGAATTGTAGGTACTCTAAATAACTGTAGAGTGCATGCTTCATGCAGAGGCTTTTAAAATAAATTATTTTAAAAAGTTGTGCTAGTTAATCAAAATAGTATATTGGCCCAATTTATTCTGCAATCTTCATTTTAAACTATAAGACAGATTACACTTATAGTAAAGATGCAAGTAAAATTTACTGGGAGCCTAAAGAGCATAGTGAGTAAATTGAATCAAGGATTGAAGAAGTCTTCAGAGAGAAGTTAAGATTTAACTGAAGCTTGAAAAAAGAGGATTCAACACACAGTGAATGTTAGATTCAATATAATGCAGTAGCTAAGAGCCTAGGTTTTGGAGCTACTCTGCCTGGGTTCAAATGCTAGCTCTGTTACTAGCCAGTTCTGTGATCCTGGCAAACTACCTAACCTCTACAGCCTCAGTTTCCTCATATGTAATATAGATACTTACCACAGTGATAATTTTGTCACTTAAAAATTAAATGATAAGACACATGAAAATAGTTAAATACATATTAGCTATTTTTATCGATCATTTCTAGAATTTAAGAAATTCTTCTGTAAAAACTGATCCCAGATCGTACCATCTCCATCACTTTGTTGCAAGGTAGATGTCATGAGCAAGTCGGGTTATCAGACCTAGAGCTAGAATCACCAATGAAAGGGCAGAGGAGATGAGAGAGAGCACGGTAATGAACAAAGTGGCAAATGCCTAGAGGTGTTATCTCATATTTCATCACACTGGAGAATGTCTTACTGTTTCAGAAGTCACGAGCTGTGGCAAGACAAACCTTATCTGGCACTGTGCTGGAATCATTAGCTGAAAATGCACTCGATCAGAAATAGATGGTGCTGACTGGCGCAAAACAATTATGCCAAGTGCTCACTCCTCTCCTGTCGCTTGGCTCTAACGATTTAACTGCAGTGAGCAGAACCTGACTTTCCCACTCAGAATGAGGGGTCGCAAAGAGATATTCATGGAAAGAAAGTTTCGGCTTTTTCTCTCTGGAGATTTATATTGGAAAGATTTATATTGTAACACACCAGGTGAAAAAATGGAAAGAAAATAACTGAAAACAAAAATAAACTAAGTTTCTTTCCATCTTTATGTCAGGCCTAATTTTCCACAACTTCTAATGATTTTGCGACATCAATGCACAGTTCTGAGGTTTATTCTCAAGGGCTTCTTAATTTCATCTCTCGTCTCTTCCCAACAGCACACTCTATCCCCAGGTCAGTAGGATACTACTTTGCCCTGCAAACGTCTCCATAGTTAAAGGACACTTCACACTCAGCTTTCTGTCTACTTCCTCTATTCTGAACAAATCTTTTTTTTCTCTTATGGACCAATTCTGGTCCTGATGTACTTTCCTCAACTGCAACAATACAAAATGAACTCTCCTTCCTTCAAATTATGATTTAATTATATCCTAAATTATATTCTAAATTATACCTTAAATTATACCCTAATTTATATCAATCTTATTTTATTGACTATAGACATTCAAAGCTAAAATGTCTTTAGTTGACTCTAAAATTTGGCAGTCATATGCTTAGTCCTCAAAAAATTGTTTATAGTCATTATATTTTATTTATTTTTAGATATGTCTATATTTTAAAGTATTTGGTTTGAATGATGTTTTTAGATAAGATATGAAATGTTAGGGCTTAAATTGTGAATTTTTTCCTTCAAAATGTCAAGATAATTTTATTTGCTGAATAATCCTTCCCATCAGGATTCAATTCTAATATCTTTTTTAGCCTAATGAGTATATTTCAAGGAATCTGAGAACATCAATCTGCCTACTCTCAAGATCACTATTGAAATTATTCATATGTATTTTATCATTGAATTTTTTCTGAATATTCATTTATATGTTTACTATTCCAGATAACTTTTATAACTTTTTTGTTTATTAAAACAAATCATAGGCTTTCATAAGGATTACCTAAATATACCTAGCAATTTGGCAAGAACTGTATTACTATTATGTTATCAACTCAGAAATGTCCTAAGTCCCATTTTCTAAAGAAAGCTGTTTTCAAATGTCATTGTTCCTATGGATCTTTTAACTATACAGTGAGAAATAATCTTTCAATTTTCTAAACTCCTTTGGAGGAAGGTGTAATTTTGTGGATAAGTTATGCCACATCAAAAATTTTGCTTTTACCCAAATGTCAGCTTTCTTCTTTTTCTTTGATTTTTAAAATCTAAGGAACCATTACTGTTTTAAACTGATACTACCAACTTGTATGCAAAACTCTACACTTTTTAACATTTCCCCAAAAGTCCACTTAATAAATTAATTGATGAGAAACAAAGATTTTTTAATGGAAAGTTGTATAACTTATAGGACAGGTATTTTACATTACAGATTCTCAACAAATAATTTAAAAATCATTTTAAATTTCTATTAGCCATTTCCTGTCTTATTCCAGCTCCCATCTCAACAGGTCTGCCCAGACTAATGCTCTCCTGGCACAGTGAGTACTCAGCCAGAGTGGCCTCTGCATTGGTCAAAGCTTCCTCACTAAGCAAAGAGCTTTCTCTTCCTTAGGAAGCTGGGCCCAAGTGAGAGCCAGACCTTGGAGGCTCCATTCAGGTCCATGTGTGAGCTCACCAAATTATCATCAAAAACATCATGAGGTGACATCGTGGTGGGGAGTCTTTTCATAAAATGAAGTCTTATACCAGCTGCTAAGAAAATAAAAATTTCTCCATATCTATATTTACTTAATTGTGACCATGTGTTGTCTCCTCACTATATGACAAAGTCTGTAAGTACAAAATCACTGTCATATTAATCTTCAAATAATTCCACAGCACTATGTGCATGACCCAACATGTCTTGCTTTTTACAGATGAACATTCTTGAATAAGTCAATTAATTAATTGATAAAGTAGTAATTGAATAAATGTATGGTTTTTGTGTGACCCACAAAATATATGAATAGAATTGACTTGGAGACAATTCTGTTTCATTAAAATGAAGAGACTAATTTTCACCACTACTTAAATCTTATTTCTCATTTTCTTTGCAGGTCTACAATACCTCACTCTCTTAGTGGAGAGTTTATTTTGTGGATTTCAATTTTAAAAAGAAGCAAGCCCCTCTCTAGTTTCAAGTTGCTTTTATTTGTTCATTTTGTTTTTGTCTCTCAATTACTCTGAATCGGCCTCTCTCAAATCCTCATAGGGTATCAAAAAGGACAAAGGGAAAAAATAAAATTTGTTGCACCACCTAAATTTAATGCAACAGGGTAGCAAATGGAATTATTCAGTTGTCCTAGAATTTGCAATTGGGACATAAAGTTGAAAACCAATTAGTCAAGCTCTTTGTTATAAAGAGAGGAAAGGCCAGGAAGTGCAAACAAGTTTTCAAAAGTGCAACAAGTTTTTTTATTCCAAGATCTACCTTTTAAAACTACAATTTTATTTTAAGTTTGCCTAATAACGTGAAGCAAATGAGAACTGTCATAAGCATTATTATGGGAACTTCACTATTCCTTTTTATTTCAAAAGAAAATACATTAATATGACAAAGCAAATACATTAATATATAAGGGCAGAGAGAATTAATATACTATAAAGTTATAATATTATAACTATGTAGTCTACAAAGCCTAAATTTAATTTTTTTCAAGTATCTATTGGATTTTTTAAAGTATTATAATATGTATACATACACATACAAATATATATACAGATAAATATATACTGAGCCATAAGAAAATCTCAATAAATCCCAACCAGAAATTGCATCAATTCCATTATCTGTATTTAACAGTACAACAATGAAAAATTAATAACAAGCATTATTAATAACTTTTAAAAAAGTATTCTCTTAGAATTTTTAAAAAGCTTATCTAATTTATTATTGAGCTAAATAGTAAATTTTAAAAGCCATAGTAAATAATTCAGGGAATAATAAAATTGAGAACACTGAACAATTGTGAGACATTAAGCTTAATAAAGACAAAAGCATATCTTTAAAGGTAATCATTATGAAATAAAAACAAATGAACCATATTGGGTCCCCCTCTTTTTTTGCTCCTAAATCAGCTTCTTCTTAAACAACTGTGGTGCTTGTACAGTTTATTAAACACTTTACAATGGTTTTTACTTGGAACTCTGACTTCAAGAGGTAGATACCATTGTTTGAATTTTACACTTTGGAAACTGAGGCTAAGAGAGTTTAAATAACTTTCACAAAATTATATAGCTACAAAGTGCCAAATTTGGGATTCATAATAGAATGTGTAACATTCTAATTAGAATGAAGTATTAAAAATAACAAAATAGTGAATTTTAAACCAAAATATTATTAGCAACATAGTAATTGAGACTACTATATTAACAATAAAAAAGATGGACTTCTGATACATGAAATAAGGAAAAAATTGATGAATAAGCTACCAAATATCAGGAGAAAAGATGTATAACAGCAAAAAGATGAAATTTAAAAGATTTTTAGGCAGTATTCTATATATTTCAGTACTAATTAACTTGAGATTTTGCATAACTTTAAGATATATACATACTTTAAAAGTTAACTGATGAGAATCTAAAGAGAGAAATGGAAGAAATTGAAAATATATCAGAGATTAGGTCTTCAGGTAGTTTTAGACCAAAATAACTTTACTGATGAGTTACTTTGTTCTCTTAAGAAATAGATATTGCAATGTTTTGTAATATTATCTAACATAAAAGAAGTAATTTGGAATATGTGTTTTTATTAAATTTTGTGAGGTAACATTGATTAATAATATTACATTTCAGGTGTACACGTTTTAATTAGATATCTGTATACCCTATTGTGTGCTCACCAACATAAGGTTAGTTTCCTTCCATTACCATGTATTTGAGGTGAAGGAGATCAAATGCATTTTTTGACATTCCTTTAATTCACATGTCAAATTCTGAGTGGGAGGACCACCTACAAATCACTAAAACGCTGCCCTACTTAAGGAGATATACAGAGAAACACTAACCCATTAAAGAGTATCCCTAAGCAATAGAATAGGAGTGTTAAAGCAGCATGATTCTGAAAGACCTAACAAAAATATTCTAAAAAATAATTTAAGAAAAATATTATTAGTCTAAAGGGTTAATTTAAAATAAAAATGGTAACATCTTTTCTAAATAAAAGCTTAACAGATATAAACTTTGAGTAATTAATAACTATTAAAATATGTAATGTAAATATTTTTAGAACTTTTTAAAAGATTTTTGTTAATTTTTAAATATATGATTAAAGTGGGAGAATTTAATTTACCACTCAATCCCTGTCAGACTGAGTAAATAAAAGAGGAATAAAATATAAAATGTCTAAATAACATAAAACTAATGTACTGAATTCAGTCTATACCTGACAGAGAACACTTTCTTTTCTAAGTGTTCATAAAATATTTATCTTTAAAAATTGTGTATTAGATGACAAAGAAAACTGCAAGATGATCCAAAGAAAGAAGAAATTTCACAGGCCATATTCTCTGATCATAATGCAATAAACCTGAGTCAAAAATATAGTAACAATTGAAATACAAAAAAAAGAAATTTATTTACTATCTAAATTCATATATATTTAAATAAGTAAAATAGAAGTATATTAACTATATAAAAAGTTTTTACAAATAAATAAAAAAATTTTCACAACTTGTTGGAACAGGGGCAATACCAAATAGAGGAGTAAGAAAAAGTAAAGGCCAATAAAACTGAAAAGTAGTTCACTCTTATGGTCAAACAAGTGCAAATTGAAAAATTAAGATTATCTTTTTTGTCATGTCAGATAAAAAACAATAAAAAATAAAATAATTAGTATAATGGATATGCAAGATAATAATCATATGCAAGGGATAAATATATAGAGAAATATATGCATTTTTTAAAAAGTATAAATAAATACTCTATTTTTTAAAGTTTATATTACAATATATATTAAAGTTTCAAATGTAGATACTATTGTAACTTATTCATTGAACCCTTAAGAATTTATTCTAAGGAAATAATTAGTGTAAAATGATGCAAAGATATCTCTGAATGGTTAAAAGAGTGAAAACTTGAAAATAGTCATGTTTCAAAAGGAGACTGATTATATATTCACTAGTACATTTACACAAAAGAATATGCTTAGATAATAAAAGCAATGATGTTAGGATAACTTTTAAAAGTCTATTCCATATAAGTACTGTATAAGCTCATTAAAAAAAAGTGTCAAATTAAATATGTGTCAAATGACTGGAAGCTGGTAAAGATGTAGAAATCTGTTCACTAAAAGTTCCCAGTAGTTCACTGGCTCTACTTGATTTAGACTTTTCTCTCTTGCTTTTAATTTGTGATTATTTTTATATTTTTAAATATGAACTTAGAATTTATCTAGTAAAAAAAAATTTGTGTGTGCCCTAAATAATGTATGTTCTATTAGATAATTTTTTGTTCTAAAAGCCCCCAAACCACAAAAACTTTAAGTTTTTTAGATATTTCATCCCAAATTAAAATCAGCTACATTTTATTCAGACTATTTGAAGGTCATCCCATTATCCTCTGGCTGAAAGAGGAGGCAAAATTCTGACAGAGATTTGTCTTCTCATATTTGTACTAATAAATGAATATTGTTTTCTGAAAAAAAGTGTAAGTTAAAAATTTAAAGTTCAAATTCTTTTCTCATCCATTGATTTCAACATTCTTTCTCACTCAGGTAAATTGTACCACCTAGTTTACTTTTTGGACTTTGATTATTTCAAATTTCAGCAGATAGTGAGGCCAAGTGAAAGACTGGTTTAAGTGTGATCAGTCTTCTTGTGTTACTGCCACTGAGATCCAGATTTCAAAGGTCAATGAATTAGGCCAGTACTGTTTAGATTATGTTCCAACTACAAACATACCATAATGTGCAGCGCTGATAAGAAACATGATCAATAACCAGATAGCGTCTTAGAGCTGGTACTTTAGAAAGGAAGATGATCATATATGACCTAACATTTGCAGCATTTGTTTACAACATATTGATCAATTGTATAGCAGTCAATGCATCCTAAACAGCGTGACTGCTCAAGCTAAACTTGCTTTATATCATAAGAACCAGATAGAAACCTATGAAGCTGCATTTTTCAATGTTGGCTATAGATTTTTTTGTACTTCTGTTTAATATATAGCTTTAATCATTCATCCTGGCACTTTTCTTACAACTATTCTGAAAATAGTGTGTTCTTCACTGAGTAAGTAAGTCAAATACAAATAAAAAGTAGGTCAACTTAAACTCTGAAAAATCTCCAGTGAAAGTAGTATATGAGTGTTGTTAAATCAATTTATTCAGTATTTCAAAGGATCAGAGCTCTTTTCTAAAGCTCTAAAGCTCTGGATAAAATTCTTGTAAAGAGATTTTACATATGCCATCTAATATGAAACAATTTAATATTTCATTAACAAAATATCAACCTTTGATTCCTGACTGAAGAGTTTCTAACACGAGAAGTTTAAATGAGGTTTAAGTGCATTTGTACTCAGGTGACAGCTAAACTATAGAAAGCTCCTTCTCTATGTCAGGTTTCATCTTAAGCACTACATATATATTATTTCAAATAAATTTGAACAGCAGCATTATGGGAAAATGGGGAATCGGAAATTCCCATTTTAGAGAAGAGGACAATAAAGCAAACAAAATAAGTACTTCCCTGCTTAATTAGTTAGTTTCTAAGCTAGCCAACCCAGGTCTGTAGTTTACGCTCTTGACCTCTGTGCCTTGTTATAACTATTCAGGGATTTTTCTTGTCTTTTGCATGTATATATCTTTAAAATTCCTAATGATACACATGGTTAAATGATTTTAATGTGGCATAAAGTTCCCATTACTAAGTAACATTATTTTCTAAAACTGCTGTGATTATTTCAGTTCATACATGGTATGTCCAAATGTAAACTTCTTGCCACACACTTTTCTCTTGCCCTTTTTTTTCTTTTTTAGTCTATTTCTCTTCTCTTCTCAAGTCATTTACATATATTCCTTAAGTTCTTTTTCTCCCAAAAACTTCACTCCATCATCACAGACCATTTTTTCTACCCCTCAGAGCTGTGTCCTAGACCAACTGGCTTTCCTCTAAGCCCACCCAGTCCACTCACCTCCCTCTACACAAGTCCTTATTCCCTGACCTCTGACTCCTACTGAATGACTCATTTATCACCCTTCTACAATCCTAAGATTATGGCCCCAGTGTATTTTATCATAGAATGTAGAGTCAATGCTGTAATAAAGTTGTCTTTCAAACATATCTTCAGTAGTGATCAATATAATCTTATGGAAGACTTTTACTCTGGGGATTGCATGTTTCAATTTTGTCTTTCTGAATTAAAGTTTTATTTCTAAATTTCAGTTTAATAACTGCTTAGTTACCAAACAGAGCATAAAAGATTTGGTCCTTTTTAAAACAAGCTTTATCTCATGTGGTGTTGCTTGACAATTAATCTCTATTCTCACCTTAGCTAGGAAAGTTAGCTGCTTCATGACGAATTACTGCCTGACATCCCAGTAAATTTTTCCACCAATAAAAAGAATAGAAATATAAAGGATTAAAAAAAAGAAAAACCGTGAACCATGGAAAGAGGGAAGTAAAAAGGATGCTAACAAAAAATAAACCAAAAAGAATTTTAAAAACAGAAATTAAAAATCAATTTTCAAATAAACTTTTATTTGAACATTTATTACCTGTTTAATAGAAACAAAGTAAAAGGTTTATTTTAAAAATTATCAACAACTCAAAAACAAAATGCTTGTTTTCATTTGTACTATATTAATTTTAAGGTATAATTATTTAGACAAAAATAACCCATCATCACAATGATTACATAGGAATGAAACTTTGTATTTCAAAATTAGATCAAAAACCAAGTGGATGGTGTGTGTGAGTGTGTGTGAACATGTTTATGTGCTTCCAAACTTCATTGAACCATATCTGGGTGTTTACTTTGCATAATGAACCTTCCTCATCTGTCATCTTCTGCACTGTGGGAGGGAATAAGTAGAGCAGGGGGGGTAAACTTTGTCCTCCTTGCTCTTAAAGAAAACTCTTCCATTAAATGGAGGAAAACTAAAGACCTTCCTTAGAATCACAGAGATTCCAACCCCTCGTTTGTGGTAGAATTCTGCTTCTCTCCCCAAGGGCTATTCTGTGCTTCTCTCCTCCCTATTAGCCTGGATGCTTATATTCCTAATATTGAAAGAGTTGAATGATGTTTTATTACATTTCTCAAAAGACTAAACTTAGTGGAACTTTTAAGTGTGCCTTGAAACTCTGTGTTCATGTAGGGGTTTTTTGCTGGGTTTTTTTTGTTGTTGTTGTTGTTTGTTTTTTGTTTTTTGTTTTTTTGCTGTTGTTTTTCTGCTGTGGATGGTTGATGCTGCAGGAGCAGACTGTTGTGCCTTGAATTCCAACAAGAAAAAGGTGATGTGTTATTGCTTTTTTAAAAATAAAGAGTGAGTATTTTTAAAGCCTTTTTACTTCAATGTGCTCTATTTTTATTCTTGTTCAATTCAATGTGAGTCATTTAAATGCCATGAAACATTAATTTATATTTACTCATTTAAAAACTTTGTCTAGTTATTTGCTCATTTTGGAATTATTTGAGACCAATCTGTAAACAACATTCAAATTCACTGTCATGTAACAAGAATTAACGTGTGTACATATACATGAATAGGGGGCAGGGGATAAAGAGAATGAAATTTATAGCAAGTATATTAGAAATTAGCAAAGTGTTAGTTTTTATAATAACCATGTTGTCTCCTTCTTTTTTCTACCCTAAATCAGTTTTGACCTCATCCTGACAATTAAGTATTTATAAGCAATGATGTGGTTCATGGAAGTGGTGTATCTGATCCATTTGCTTCTTTAGGGTTCACTTTTTGGAGGAAGTATCATGTGATTTTACAGAGGGATCTTTATAACCTGAGTTCTCAAAGCTGTGTATGAAACAGACTTTAAGGGACCAAGGCCTGATTAAAACAGTTAGCCTGTTCACATCTTCCCTATTTACTGTGGATTACAGGAAAGGAAGTTGGGGTTAAATCAGCAGGTCTTCTGCTTCCCCAGAGGTTAACCTGGCAGCAGGTTTGGCACCCACAGGGGGCCTGACAGGTAGCAGGATTTGTCTGAGCAAGCTGTCTGAGAGCGAACAAGGCAAACTGAATGCTCTGGATTAGTTCTGGATTATGTTGTCAGAGTGAAAGCTGATGGACAAACTGCAAAGGAATAAAACACAATCTGTTTGGGAAGAGAGGCAGTGTGCATAGCTTTCATTTTTCAAGAAATGACAAAAAAATCATTAATAATTTGTAAATCCACGTCCATTAACTTTTCTCTTTGTTATCCCAAGACAGCCTTTTTAACATGAGTTTGCCACTGTCCTATGTCTCTTCTTTCTTGTGACAGATGGCAAGATAGATATGAAATTGGGTTTATAAAATAATACCCCTACCTCTAAGGAAGACAGAAACTGTATTCTCCTAATGAATCCCACCCACAGGATAAAAGGAAACTTTGATATTGCTAAGACAGTCTAATAACATGTGTTTGCTTTCTTCCCTCTGTAATAAATATTTGACAATGATATTAGTTAATAAAATTTAAAGCCAAAAAGAAGTAAATAATCATAATAGTATTAATACCTTTATTATGATAAAATGTGATTTTTTTCACAAAAATATTTAAGCATCTGTTCAAACTATCTGGTATAGTTAATAGATACAAATACTCAAGTACTAAAAAAACAAATTTACATCTCTATAGAAGGGGGTTATGTTTTTCTAATAAAAGAGATGCTAAAATTCTTAAAGAGTAGTTGTGAAATAGTTGTGGTGACACAGTTTTCCTTTACTAACAAATCTAACATTCTAAAATAATTTAGATTTTGTTTTTTCTTACAAGTTTTATAATCTACTTTAACATTTCTTAAGATGCAATTACTTTATCATCGATAAAAAGCTCTCTGATTAGACTTATTTGAAACTAAGAAATATTTATGTTTGTAAAATATAAAAAACTAGAATATTAAGATTTTTGATTTACAGTTGAATTACTATTATGATTTTACAATCATTTCAAAAATGAAGTTTTGTTGGCTCAACAGCTAAAATTCATAAACGTAACAGTCATAGGAGGACTTACTTAAGCTCTCTTCTATGATTTTAATAACAAATTCTCTCTTCTTCTCAGTAGAAAAGTTTGGTTTCTTTTCTACCAAAGAGTACCAATTAAGTCCCAATTCTTCAGGATAAACTGATTATTTTTGTGTATTTCATTACAAAAAGAAGAAATTCATAGTCTCAAATTAACATTTTTAGCTTCAGAAGAATTTGATCTTTCTATTGCTCTGACATCTGCTGCATCTGGCCCATCATAGGTAGTCAATAAATATTTAATGAATAAATAAATAAATAAATAACACCACATTTGCTGCAAAAAAAAAATATTGCAAGAAGCAAAAGATGGATATTAGTAATTTTATTTTTTATAATATTGCTGTATTGGATAATGTTAATACATGAAGCATAAAAGAATAATAATGACTAAAAACTGGTTATTTTACATTATAATAAATACAAAAGCTCCTTGTTGGCCTGAAGTAATGTGATTTTTTTTTAACTAGTTGATTAAACCAACCTATATGTTTACTTATAAGCCAGTTCAACCATAGACCATCACTGTATCCTGTATTACTGCAAAAAAAGCAATCATTAATGTATGTGTTCTCATTTTTAAAATGAACATCAAACTACTTGCACATAAGATATACATTTTATTATCAGTTAATAAACACTGAAAACAATTTTGATCTCTTAGTTTCTAATAAAAATAACTTTATTTATTTTATTATTCTGTAGTAATATAAACAGCTACATAAAGAAATATCAGAATTTTGTTTTTCTACATCAGTGTCCTAAGATAAGCTCTGCTTTACTGTAATGTAGTGTTTCCTGATTATTTTCACATTGTGGTATACAAAGGCAATGATAATATTTCTGTGGACACTGTTTTAACAGAGAAAGCTGGAAGCATCCTCTGCTTTGCATTCATTGGCCAAAGACATCAATCTTTCCTAACATCTTTAAGTCATGGGGCAGTAGACCTCTGCACCAAAGGGCCTGGGCAGGAAGTACCACAGTGCTGGACTCTTATTTTTAATCTCAGGACAAACGTGTCAGTCATTAATTTAGTTGTGAAAATGGAGACTTTGTCTTTTTCTTGTTTCTAAAGAAATAAAAGCAATAATAGAAGTTAAAATGATTTCGTCGTGTTAAATAGAGAAATAGTAATGAAAATAACTTGATGAATAATCTATCTACTTAGAAAACAGTTTTAAATAAAAAAGAAGCTTATAAAAAAAGCACCTTCAAAAGGATGTTTATACAAAAGGATGTTTAACTGCCATTTGTGTTATGTATATAGAAGAGACAGTGTAAAAACAAACTGGTCTGTCGTTTGGAGTTATATATAAACTTCAAATATTTACAATTTTAAGTCTGTTAAAAGATTAGCAGGAGAAGAAGAGGTTTCACAGATATTATACAGGTGATAATTATTTCTATGAAACCACCTACAGTAGAGGATGCTGGCCAAGTCACTAGCCTTTCTCATTTTCTCAAAGGTAAAAATATTAACAAATATTTTAGGCCAAAGAATTGTCTTGTCCATGACTATGATAATCTATATATGTATAGGCTTGGATAAATTATAAGCATTCTATGAAAAAGATGAAGGGGTGGGAAGAGGAACCAAAGCCAGGATGCATGTAAAGAGTCTCTGAACTCTTTAAACCAAATAACTGTTTCCTAATAGAGTGAAGGTATTACATTACTTCATTACTCTTCTTTTCAAAAATGGCATTAGCTGCTTCTAAAATTCTACAGAATCTATGTTATGGTAGTTTTCCTGGACTGATTAGTTTTATAAATTTTTGTTGTAAATGATCTTGTTATTTTGTATCTTTGAAAACTGAAAGAGAACATCAAATTGTAGACATATTTAAATTGTTGTAAATTTTCTAGCATGAAATAAAATCTCACCAAAAGCCAAAATGATTCAAGAATTATAAAATATTTTTTATGTACTGTGCTCACCCTAGTAAAACAAGTATAAAAATAATTATTGGGTTTGGACAATTAAAATATATAAAGTAAGAAAATAAAGGTTACCTTTTCATAAAGTTTAGAAGAGAAAAAAGAAGGAAAAATTAATATTAGATAGAGAGACCCGAGGATTAAGGGACATTAAAATGTGAGAGATCTGAGCATCCTATTTGAGTATGTTTATGAAAAGGAACCGTTAGAGAGGGTTGGTAAAAGATGGGGGTGGAGTAAAATCCAGCAAAATGGGAAGATTATGAAATCAAAGGATGGCATGAACGGATACATTTTTTGACCTAATGGAAAATACTTTGAAAACATGTCTTATTATGAATAGCCTACGAGTAGAAGGACACATTACAATGGGTGTTTGCAACAGTTGTAATTGCATAGTTTTCTCAATAAATCAAGAGGTCAATAGCTGACAGGAGGAAAATGTTGAACATGTCACATGAGAAATGTGACAAATATTTAAATCATTTATTCCAAAAGATTGGGAAAGGATGTTAAAGAATGTTACAATGACTGGTCAAATTGGGGACCATATTTTTCTAATAGTCAGTGTCCAAGTTTATGTGATTCTTTTTGGTAGGTTCATTTGCATGAATATGATAGCAGAGAAAACAGATTCTGGACAAATACAGGACTAAGATTTTGTAAGTAGTAGATGAATAAAGATGTTGATGAGAGATTATTTCAGGAAATCAGTCACAGAGTCCGGCTTAGGCAAAATAAAAAGAAAAGAGGAGAAACCCAAGGACAGGGTGAAGCCATGTGGATCAAGAAAAATGGGCACTATTAGCACAAATAGTAGAAACTTTTTAAATTTAGGTAGTATGTTATGTGATATGGTCTATGCGGTAGAAAAGCTAAGAATAAAATATTGGGAATGATTACATTCAAAAAATAGGCAAGCATATTTTTTGTTCTAATTGGTGGTATTAGAAAAAAACATTAACTTTCAAAATAGTTATATAAAATATACAGTCTGGTGAATACATCTAGATATATCTTCCAAAAGATTTGCAAGAGATTTTGAAACAATTACATGTTAGAATCTAAGTGATTTTAAAATCATTTTTTGTTAAATTCTCTAAATAAAACTATTCAATCCCTTAAACTTTTAAGGGATCATAAGTGGATAAAAAAGTCACCATCAAGACATGCACTTGAGGTAAAGTGATTTTTGTTTGATAAGAAATGTTTTCAGACCTTGGAACTTCTTCCAAAATATAAAAAATAAAAATGTGAGCACCCAACATCCAAATCCACCCCTGAAAGCACTTTCGAAAAGGGCTCATGATTCCACCAAAGCAGAATGCAATGAGTCTGCAAAACTCCAGAAAGAGCTAGGGCACTGCAGACACTCTCAAGCACAGGAAAAAGCTCTGTTCATTAACAATGATAAATGAGCAGGAAGGCAACAGGCTTTCCAGAGGACACTTCTGTTAATTTCTAAACTTCTATAGTTTGACACACCCTGAAAGTACTACCTGTAAAATTATAATTCCAAAGGAAAAAAATTATGATGATCTCTTAACAATAAAAATACAATCGTGACATTCGACCACCCCTTCCATGTAAAACTAAACTTTCAAATCATAGATTCAGGTTGATTTGAGAAATATTTACTCAGAAAACACTGCCTTTTAAACACTGAAGGAGATGTTGGGAAGTATACAAAGTTTTTAAAAAAGGAATATACCCTAACCACAATAATCTCAAGCTCAATGTACAACAAAAGGCAATGATATCTCAGAAAATAAATTATAAAAGAAGATGTACATATACACTGTGAGGTGTGAGAAGTTGAAATAATGCAATGCTTACACATGAATTGGTGTATAAGTTTTACCATTTTTTTATTTCAAAGGTACATGAAAGACTCAAGTAAAGGAAAGAAACTCAGTATGTGTATGCATTTCCCCTTAATAATGTAGTCCTCACTGGATTTTAAGGATAATCGCCATCATTATCAGAGTCTATAGCTTCAATGTATAGTACAAGAGACAAGGTAAACAATCATGATTCTCTTTTTCCACCTCTATATCATCATCCCATCTTAAAAAGACCATGAGTCTTAATTTTTACTCATTATTTTGTTTTTCTTTTGTTCCTGCTTCTTCCCACAATAAGGTTTTAGAATTTATGTCACCAGAAGATAGAGCAGAAGGAAATAATTGACACATAAGTCAGACCTATAGACATAACTTGAGAGTCACATGCAGACATATAACCAGTAGCTGATTATGTGATTTTTGGTATATTTTTAAAAATATTTTTATAACATAAACTTTGCCATTTAAACATTTTAAGTGTGTAATTAAATGGCATTACGTACATTCACATTGTTGTGTGCCTATCACAATTATCCTTCTTCAGAACATTTTCATCATTCCAAACCGAAACTCTGTCCCCATTAAATAATAACTTCCCATTTCCACTGTCTCCCAGGTCATGGTAATTGCTCTATCACTATAAATTTGACTATTCTAGGTATCTCATATAAATGGAATCATATAATATATGTCTTTGTGTCTGGCTTATTTCACTTAGCATAACGTTTTTAAGGTTCATTCATGTTGTAGCATGTGTCACTACCTTATTCCTTTTTAAGGCTGAATTATATTTCATCGTAGGTATATACTACATTTTGCTTGTGTTTGATGGGGAATTAACTTGATTCCACTTTTTGACTATCATGAATAATGTTACTGTGAACATTCGTGTACAAGTGTCGGGTTGAGTCCTTGCTTTCAATTCTTTTGGATATTCACTAAAGCATATTAGAGACTGTAATACTTATAAATGATCTTAGTTTTTGCTCAAGTTAACTGGTAAAATATTGAAGGTATTTGAACAGAAAAAAGTAATCTGGCTTATGTTTTACTATTTTGTCATATTACTCTCACTGCAGTTTGCAGACTTAAAGAGATTTACGAATCAAATTTTAAAAAATTAAATAATGGTGAGATTACTTATAAATGTATAAAGCAACAAATCCTCAAATGAGATGTTGTAAGGCTCCAGAGGAATCTATAAATGCAGAAATGATGTAGATAGTAATAAGATTCTCACAGGCATAATAAATTGATAGAAACACTTTGGGACCCACTTCAAAGGCCTCTGGAGCTGTAATGAGCAGGTACCTTAAACAACATTTTGACTCAGGGGAAGAAAGAAAAAAAAATGGAACTGACAATTTATGCTGAAAAAGATGAAGAACTGTGTTACCAGTGTAAGCCATTCAAAGCTGGTATATGAACGTCATCATTACTTTTAACTTTAAAAGTAATAAATACTATTTGCAAAAAAGTTCTAATATTTGAGAGATTAGAAAAAGTTCATCTCACTCCTTAGAAATAACCACTAGGTTTCAGCAATCAAAAATCATGTGCTATACACATACTTTATGACTTTTCCCAAGTTCTCTAACACACCGTGGATTCTCCTTACATGAGTGATTTCCAGAGGAGGAGAGTTTAGTTCAATATTTCTTAGAAGTACACTTTTAAAATAAATAAATGTCCCAAGACATTTAGTAGATAAAGCAATATGTAAATTTATTTGGACTTTGAGACACAAATTATGAGGCAAAGCATGTACTCACTCTTTACTGCTTCTTTCTAAAAGTGGAAATGTCTATCATCACATTCAAAAGTGTTTCATTTGTCCATTCATTATGGAGTGCTTTATAGAGAATCATACAAAGACATCTCAAGTTGCATCTGGAAAGTAATAGAAGATAAAGTTCATTTTAAGCCCTTTCAATTCAACACATTCAACCCATTAGGCCTTTACTGAACACCCAACTATTGCAGCAGGCACAGAATCAGAAACTGAGAGCAAATAAATAAACAAATAAATAAATAAATAAACAAACAAACAAACAAATAAAACATAGTCTGTGTTATTTATTTTTTTATTTGTATGCACAGAACATTTTTTTAATATTTTGCATTGGTTATTGACCCTTAACACATACCTTATCAAACATTTCAACATGTAATCACTTTGATTTATAAGACATTCTCAATTTAAATGTTCATAACAGAAAAAATTATAGGTACTCAAAGTCATTTCCTTCTTGAATTCCTTATGATTGGTTTCATAGCCAGAAAGAAGAAGTTCTTGGATGTTTAGCCAAAAGGAATGAATCCTGGTTTTTATTACTTGTTAAGGATAGCAACAAGCATGAAAATGTGATTGGTTGATGGGCTGCCCTGTTAAAAACTAAAATCCCATTAGTTATCAGGTGTCTCCACACACATAAAACATCCTTGTCTTTTCACAAGTAGACATCTCAGGAAGATGTGATAGAAGAGGAATTCTATGCCTGAACCCATCTCTGTCTCTAGTAACCAGTTTTTCTGAGCACAACAGAAATTCTTAGAATCAGTTGAATATATAAAGATGGAATGTTGGGATCTATTGAATTTATTGGCCTAAATTTGGTAATTGCAGTCAAGAGAAAGATGAACTCACCAACGGAGAGATGAAAATGGACCTAAAACAGAATAAGTCTCTACTTATGTTTAATTTTTATGTTTAAGGTAATGTAATACTTAATATAAACAAAAAAAGATCCAGAAAAGAAAGGAAAGTAGAGCCACTAAAATATGAGAATTGGAAGAATAACATACCAGAATATTGAAGGAAAAGAGTTTTAAGAAGGAGGTACAAGTCTAAAATCTCAAATTCATAAACAGGTCAAGGAGATATAGACAGAGAAAGTCAATTTGCTTTTGTCATGATTTTTGGTCTTTATTGTAGGTAAACTAGTAAAAATGTTTGGAGCATTTATGCAATAAATCTGCTAAATTCAATAATATTCATAGTATACAGAAAACAAATTCTGTCAAGAAAAATTTAAATTTCCTATTCTTTAGCACACCAGTAATTTTGTTCTTTTCACAAAAGTGGAAATTTGTACAAGTACAAATTATAATTTGTGCTTGTCTACTTTTTTTTTTTAACTATAAGCACTAATCATTTTGTGGAGACAGTTACACACATTGATAGAAAGATTACAATCTTCTTTACCCATTAATTTGTTTTTGATCTATTGAAAGGCAAAAGTAGCTAACAGTCTTTTTTATCTACAAAAACATCTGAAGTATAAGCTGTCTTATATGCTACATTCAATGGAATCTCTGAAAGAAATAGCAATTTCTTCTGTTATTTTTCTTTTCATTCTGAGTTTCTATTTATGAAAAACAATGAAGATTGTTTCAATGTGCTAAATATTTGCAGAGATAAAATGGCAAAGTCATGTAAACTTCAAAAAGGTTTTGAGTTACTCGTGAATGAAAACACCACTGAACAAGAAGAGGAAATGAGTAATGGTGCAAAAAAGAACAGTAGGCCAGAAATTGTTGAAAGAGTTGTCTCTGCAGCCCTTCATCTGTAGTGAATCAGAACCCCTAGTACTAAGTATTTTTGAAATATTTTAGGTACATGTACACACATATATTGAACTATCAATATAAGCAATTATAACTATCACCTAATATATATTTAAGCTTAAATGATGATAGAAATTTTCCACTTTTAGGAAAAAGCAGTAAAGAATGAGCACATGATTTGTCTCACATATTTTGTTTTTCATATTCCAGATTAACATATTGCTTTTCATAGAAAATTCATCGAGAATTAATTTTAAAAACATTAGAAAAACATTTTAAAACAGAAAATTTTGTTATTTTAAAAATATGCTTTAAGAAATATTTACAATGATTTTTCTTAGCTTGGTCATATAATATGAATCAAAATTCTCCTCTGGAAGTTACTCCTAGAGGAGAATCAACAATGTGTTACAGAATCTGGGAAAAATAGTACTGTAATGTGAGCCACATGAAGATTTTTGGTTGCTGAAACTCAGAAGAAAGCTCTAATAGTAGGAAGATTAGAGATTGGGTTACATTTGATATCACAAATTCTTGACCTACAAACCTTCAAAGCCCCCTCGGGCTTCATTATTGTGCCTCCATATAAGGTCAGCCCATCCTGGGATAGAATTCTTTCACACACTCACGTATATGGAGTTTTCACTAATTTATAAATGAATAGCAAGGGATTTTTCCTACCCCTCTTCTATGCAACTAATTTGTGTACTTACACAGATAAAGAAAATCAGGATCCAGACAATTAGAAACTCAATTAAAGGAAGATATGGTCAATTCACAAATGTAAGGCTCACTAGCCAGTTTTTATTCTATTGTACCCAATAATAATGGGCTACACTAATGCTGCTTTTCTTTCTCTCTCACAATTACTTTTTGATTTAAAAAAGAATCCCTTTTAATAATCTATGTATTTCATTTGTTATTCAAACAAATTGCCAAGGGTAATTGAGAGTTAAATATTGTTTGGAACTTTATGTATCATGAAGTTAGCCCAATGAGAAAAAGCAGTCAGACATCATTATCTCTACCCACCAACCATTTAGTAAGAATTCTATATTAATTGTCAGAAAACTATAACCGAACTCACAGAAAGAAAATAAAGCAACAAGGGAAATTTTTACTACTTTCGCATCTTTACATTTAAAAGCAAAATGTCTGATGATCATACAATGTTTATATATATTGTTGTACATAAAAATATTTTAAGTGCTTCCAGATGACTTGTTTTACTAGTAAATTGAAACATTTATTTTAGCAAGCTGGACATTTCTAGAATGTCTTTTGAATACATTTTTCCCTTAGCATGGTTCTGAACCACAGAAGCAGTTCAGCTGACTGTAAAAAACAGCATCATTGGACCTTTTGTGCACCAATCATTGTAGGTCATCTAAACACTGCTCAAGTAGCAGTTCAGAATTTCCCAATTGAAGAGAGCTTGAGAGGTTAATTCTGTCATTACTGCATTGACATGAGGCATGTTGCAGCCTTCAGCACAAAATGTTACTTGTAATCTTTTAATACCAAATTAGGTCAATATTTTATCAAGTTAATCTAACATGAAGATTAATTGCATTAGTTACACACACATATACGCATGCAGGTTATTTGTTTTAGAGATACTTTTAATCAAAGAACAAACCCTTGGTTACAAAAGGCAAATTTAAAAAATCATTCTTTCTTCAACAGTATTTGTCTTTATAAAAGAGACATTTATTCTTTTCACTGATCTTTAGTTAAGACTGATGCAAGAGAAAGGATAATGGTCTTATAATTACTAAAACAATGACCATTTAGAAAAGCTTTTTATGAAGAAATAATGACTTCTGATTGAAATGTTTTTAATAAAGTATCTCATTCTTTAGCTTCTTATTTCAATTTAATTATAATTGTTTTCTTAAAATGTATGACTAGTCCTGCAAAGAAAGCAATAGTTTTCTGTATGTTTGCATCTTTGTATCTCCAGGCATGTTTAAATATATTATAACAAAAAAAATATGAACAAGGGTATTTTTCTAGAAAATTATTATCAACTTTTTCAGTTATAAAAATTAGTATCAGGCACATTTTTTTTTTAAATAAGAAGTAGATTTTTGGGAGTAGGAAGGTGGAAAATATTGATCTAGGTGGCATAAATCTGCTAACAGAAGTCATTAGAGTGGACAAATGCCTTTCTCCCTGAGTTTCTTAGATAAGGACTATCTAGTAGTTTAAAATTCCCAGGCGTCATTCTGGGTAGTATATTACAGCCCCCGGTGAATGGCAGGACAGAGTTCATGCCCTGTTTCATCAAATATCCGGTGACATTTTTCAAGGGTCATGCTAATTTGGTCACAGCCAATTTTTAAGAATATTGCATCTCAAAATTTTAGCTCTTGTCTTCAAATATTGGTTTTCTGGCATTCTTTATTAATGAAAAATGATAAGTAAAAGGACCTAGAAATATTTTTATATGATGAGACTTTTGAATTAATTAACAGATCAATAGCAAATCTTTCATTTGAAAAATAAATCAACAACAATCTCAGTATCAGACACTTCTAAAAAGAGGATGTTTGACTGATTTGGGAAGCAAGGTTCAGTCTTGAATGTCAAGCTTACTGTTATGAATCACAGACAAGCTATGCTGAAGAAACATGCCAAAGAATTCTGTTTTCCTATTTATGACAATATAATATTCTTCTCATAATAAATAGTAAGAAAAAATTATATTCAACTTACTAAAAATTAGCCAAGTACATGATAAACATAAAATGAAATTGAATATTTTATAAAAGAATATATAAAACAATCCCAAATGAAACTAAAAAATAATTCAAGATCCAAGTTTTAATTTTTATTTTTTCTACTTTGTTCTTGGATTCTAAAAATCGTTTGTGTCCCTCATGTCAATTCAAACAATAGAGAGGTATAAATAAAGTTGAGTTCTTTATCCTTACCTCTAACCCCACCATCAGAACCCAAAATTAAAATTTTATTGTATAGCCTTCTCACTTCTTTCCATATTAATTTAAATACAATTTTATAAGTATGTACATATTCATGTATAGGCTTCTTTTATTTTCTAATGTAAAAATTAGAAAATGTCTTCAAGTTTTGAAAATGTACATTGCTTTTTCAAGCTTTAAAAATATGAAAATATATTGTTATTCTGATATTCTATATTTTTAAATTAATAACATCTTATAAACTACTTTTCTTACCAAAACATATAGGTCTAATACACGTTTAACAACCCAATTAGAGATTGTCCAGACCTGAGAAAATGCTGCCTAATTCTATTAAATTAATCACTAACTTTTTACTGAAAACTTATATTATGTGTACCTTTCACATATCAGGTTTATGTTGTATTCAACAAAAAGTGCAAGATAGAGTTTCTGACAATATATTTTAACCTAAATTGAAGGAGGTAAAAAGACAAACAAAACAGAAACAACATTATTATCAGCAATGTTGTCTGGTGGTTAAGAAGATGGATTTGGCCATTGGGCAGATCTGTTTAGGGACTAAGAATCCACTATCTTACAGCAGGGTAACCTCTGGAAATTTTTCTGTTTCCTCTATGCCTCAGTTTCCCTATCTGTAGTGTCCTTGTTGAAAGAATAAATGAGATAAGGAAAACAAAGCACTTAATATATTCCCTGGTACTTGATAAGTCTTTTATACATTTTAGCTAATTGTCACCATTATTTAGACGATCCATAAGAGCTAAGTTGTGAGATAAAAGTGAAAATCCCAAAACTGTAGTATATAAACTGAAGACATCTAGGAAAGCTTCTTAAAGATGAGCTGTGAGGTGGATCCAACTGGGCATGTGTGAGTAATACTTCAGTGGACTAACTTCTCACTGCCCACAGGTTTCATGACCATGATAGGGAGGGAGACTGGGAATTTGTGGGTCGTGTAGATAAGGAGGGATGGATGCAAAGGATGGAGGAAGGAAAATTGGGGTTAGATTTTATATAAATTCAGGGATAAAAATGCCAATTTTTGATCACAGGTATATGAGATTTTAGAGTTGGAGAGAACTTTATGACTCCACAGTTTTATTTTGCCTAGAAGGGATTGGAGATTAGAGGAAACATCCAAAGTCACCTGCTGACAGTGGCCTAGCCAGGACCAGGATTTAGGCTCCTGTCTCCCAGTTTATCTCTCTCTGGTCTGTTGTGCCTGCCATACCCAGGGACTAACGTGATGACAGCAATGTTTTAGTAAGATTGATTTAGCCACTACGTGTAGGCTGAATTAAAGGAGGAAGAGGGGGCTGAGGAAAGAGGCCATAATTGTAATCCATTCATGAAGTGGTGAGGCCTCAGAGAGAAGCTAAGAGAGTGGGAGTGGGGTGAAAAAGGAAAGAACAATTCAACATGATACATGAATCATAAGATGGAAAAGTCAGCCACTCTTCAATATGGCTCAACCTTATGTTATCTTTTATAACTTCTTGTCTTAACTAAAAGTAAGCCATAGTAACAGAAAGCTAAGCAAAGTTTTCTATGATTCTGCTACTTTTCCATAACTTATTCACGTGCCCACCCTTACCCCTCACACCAGCAGTGTAAACAGGTTCATCTCCCCTCCATCCAACATCTCCACTTCCATCTGGCATCTAAATAAATGTGGCATTTAAAAATATGTGCTAATTGGAGAACTTTACAGAATTTTATTCCAATTTTTTCCCTTGCAGAATAGGCTTTTCAGTTATCTGGGTATTTGTAACTAAGACATCTTGAAGCAACCTATTTTTTCTCCCATGGAAAAAGAAGTGACATTTTAACAGCTGACACCAAATCATGGAATAAAATTGCAAAGGCACAGCTATTAATTCTCAATTAATAAATGTATTAAAAGAAATTTGTAGGAAATTGGCTCATAATCAAGACATTTTAAGCATCAAGCTCCGAAGTAGGTGAAATTCTAAGAAAACCCTCTCCTGTGATCTTGCCCTCCCTGTTGCATACACAACTTCTCCCAATTATTGAAACACTAACCTAGGCACATTTATGATGGGATTTTGCAGGTGTAATTAAGGTCTCAGATCAACTGAGCTTAAAACAGGGAGATTATTAGGATGGGCCTGTCTTAAGCACATGAGCCTTTCAAAAACGTTTTCTCCAGCTGGTTACAGAAGACACAAGACTTTCAGAGCACAAGAAGGATCTGATGTGCCACTGTGGGCTGGAAGATAAAGGGAACATTCAGTTGGGAATGTTCTCACCTCCAGCCTCTTGAAGCTGAGAATGGTTCCCAACTGAAAGACAGCAAGAAAACAGAGATCTCAGTCCTATGAAAGTGAGGAACTGAAATGCTTCCAATAGCCGCTGAGCTTGAAAAACAATCCTGATGCCCAGATAAGAACTGCAGCCCCAGCAAACTTTTAATTCTAGCCTGGTTAGACCCTGAGCAAAGAATTCAAACCCTCCATAATAAGTATCCAACCTACACAACTATGAGCTCATAAGTGGGTGTGGCTTTCAGTTTGCTAAACTAGTGGTAATGTTACACAGTAATGAAATTCTAATATGCATTCCAATCATTTATTTTTGAGAATTTTCAGGTCCCTGGCCTCACATTAAATAGATAACCAGCCCCAAGAATTCTGCTTTCCATTTTGAATAACAGATAACTCGAAAATCTTTATAATTATTTTATTCAAAAACATACATCACTGTCCTTAATGTTACATAGAAGCAAATTCATTAAGAGACAAGGGGAAACTAGCAGATTCAAATTTTGGAATTTCAATAATAAATAAACTAGAGGTGGCAGACCAATATCAATTTTCATCCATCAAACTTTGAAAGCATTATTTTCCACATTGATTGTTCAGTTGGGCATGTGTTTCTGGGACAATCAAAATATCTTGTCTAAGATGTGAATATTATCGCTTCTCTAAGCAGTGCATATATTTGGACAAATGAGACATTTTTCTACAATGCCAGACTCTATTTACTTAAATCTACCTACTTCCAATTAGCAAGTTTTTGGAAATATTACATTATTTTAACAAAGAAATGAGGTTTCTTGTAAGTGTTTATGAGGTTTCTTGTGTTTATGAGCATTAAATTACAAAATAATCAGCTAGAAAATTTCCAGAGACCTCAGCATCCATAATTTGACTTAACTGTATACTATTTAAATTAGTCTAATTAATGTATAAACTCCCAAATGAGAAACATAATCCCATTTAGTTTTTATTTTTACTATGGTTTATTTATGTATTTAGTAAAAAGTCCAATTTTGAATAAATATGCAACTCTGGTGCATTTTTTCTTCTAATAATCTATTTTGAAATATTTCAGACCAACAGAAAAAAAATGCAAGAGTAGTAAGCACCCATATCTTTTATCTGGATTTACCAATTGCTAACATTTTATCACATTTTCATGCTCTCTCTCATTGCATTCTCATATATGTGTATACATATTTACATATATACACACATATACTCTTTTTCACTACACATGTGTCTTTATATATGTAAGTATGTGTATGTGTGTGTGTGTATATATATATGTAGCTGAATTATTTAGGAGTTAGATATATATTCATAATCGTATTCTTAAAACTAGATCTTATTGAATGGAATGAGTAAAATAACATGTTTTACTTCTGTCTTAATACTTAAATACATTGCCTTTCTCATAAAAATTTAACAAAATTAGTAAATATGTTTATAAATGAAAGACATATATAGGTCTTTTTCCCAATTACCATAAAGTAAAATCACATTTTATTATTATTTCACTAATGTCATTAACTGGTCTTCCTGTTGCCACTCTTGTCTTTCCGCTCCCCACCTCCCGCGCCCCCCCTGCCTACCCCCGAAGCATATTTCCCACTCGGCAACCAAAGATCCTGCAGAACTGGAATCGGATCATGCTACCATCTGCTCAGAACCCTACATGATCTCCCATCTTACTCAGAGTCAAGCCGGCGTTCTTTACTGGACGACGGGAACCTGCACTGACTCCCTGCACCCTTTAACTTCGTCTCCTGATATTTCAAAAAACCGGACACCCCCCACCTCGGGGCCTCAGCACCTGCTATTGCTTCTGCCTGGTCCATTCTTCCTTCAATATCCTCATGGCTTGCTCCTTTTGACCTTTTAGACCTTGACTGAAATATTACCTTTGTGTGACGTCTTTTCCTAGCCAACCTTTTTAAAACTGTAAAACAAAAATTAAAAACAAAAACA